>JAUZNJ010031274.1:0-14311 GCA_034780135.1 Jordanella pulchra | reverse complement strand
TGAACTATCTCTATAGTTATGCTGCTATAGGACTAGACTTCTGGAGGACATAGGGACCACTTTTCATCATTCTACTTCGTTCTATCTGTTTTTTCTTATCATGGTAGCTTCGTCTGGTCTATTCCTGTTCACTGTGTCTCCATCCTGTAGAGAAATATCCGCTGTGCTGCTGCCATCAACACCTTGGTTTATAGTTATTAAAGCTTGTCCTGTTTTTCAGTGCTGTCCTGTTTCTCTTACTGTGACTAACTGGATGTGCTCTCTTATATCTTCTGACATGGGAGCTGGCTTGGAGCTCGTCTGACCGGCCTGTGTCTTTCCTGGACGGGGCCGCCTGTGGAGCTGTTAGCTTTTATATTTCTGTTTCTGTCTGCTCGAACCCCAGTCTTCCTTGGCAGATGGCCGCTCACACTGAGCTTCTTCCTGTTAAAAGGGAGTTTTTCCTCTCCACTGTCGCTACATGCATGCTTGGTGTGAAGGATTACTGTCGAGTCAATGAGTCAATGTAATTAGCTGGTTTTCCTTAGATAGGAAACTTTGAAACAATGTGACTGTGTGATTTGATTGAACTGTTTTTGTAAAGTGCCTTGAGATGACATGTGCTTGAGTTGGTGCTATATAAATAAACTGAATTGAATTGAATCTTATTAAGTGTTGAACTTAATACTTACTCATTAACTTTCGTCAAACTTATTTAAAGTATATAACATGTCACACACAACAGACAACATTCGATTGCCTGTGGTTTTCAGTCACACTCAGCTTTAAGGCAAAGGTGAACCTTGCAGACCCTGCAGACCACATTTGACCTCATGGTTTTTCCCTTCTTTGCTTCAAAGTTCAGTTTATATTCAAGAAACGACCAAAAGGATTTTAATAGTTAGCTTTGAGTTAGTTTGAACTGTAAACTGCCACTTATTGGATTATCAGTGCTTTTTAATTATTTTTTAACTGCACCGTTGTTATATTTGATGTCCATTATGCCTGAACTGTGCCAGAGGAAACACTCTATTGATTTTATCACTGATGAGCTGCAGTTTAACTGGAGCTCTGAAGAAGGTTCTGCTGGTTTCTGTGAGCAGAGGGGACACGTAGACCATAAATCATAAAGTGAAAGGGGGGAACCAACAGAGAGGAGCAGGAAACCAGACCAAACATGGGAACCAGTGACGTACAGAGGATACCCAGTTTCCATAGCAACATGAAGGTGGAAGACACTGGGAGCTGGTCTTTGATCCACTGAGACGAAGCATTTGCATCATATTTCGATTATCCCAACAAACCCAGACAAAACCGTGTCAGCTATCTGTGAAAACAAGCGTCGTATTTGTGAGCATGTCAGAGGAGAAGAAAGGGATATGATTGGTCAATGAGGAACCTACCTCTGCTGGTGGGAGGAGGATGAAAATGTAGAGAGGGGATGGGTGAGACAGGAGTTATTGAAGTGGAGGGGGGTCTGATCCATACTCGATGGGGTCAGCACATGATGAAGATCAGGGGAGAGTGTCAGGGTGCAGGTCTGATTTACATGGTAGGGAGAGAGAGTAAGATTTAAGTCCTGGGAACATAAGAAGGTTGAGGTTGGAGGTCTTAAAGTTGTGGAGATGGACAGCAAAACTGAAGAAAGTCCAAATGTTACTAAGTTAAGAAAAATTAAGGGAAAATTAGCTTTTAACTTAGCGATGCTGAGGCCTAATTCCTTGCTTTCTGAGGATCAGGAGTCATTGAACCTGCTTCTGTCTAGCAGGGCTGTTTCTCTGCAGTAATTACTTTTCCTGATTCCCCTAACGAAGGGAAATTTGGAGGAACTGATTCAGAACCTATGAAGAAGATATGAGGATTTACTCACACTGAAAAAGCCTTGGAATAAAACATTTAAAACACCTAGGGTGTCCCTCTGAGTCTTCTGTAGGAGCAGGAGTGTAAACATCCTGTTGGTACCCTGGGCGGAGAACCCCACCAGTGACCCTTTCACCTCTGAGCCTACATCCCCCAACTCCCTCCCAGCCTGCTTTTAGGGCCACAGACCCCCTATACATTATATAGATCAACATATAGCATCACAGATACAATAAATGTTTGAATCATTTATTTGAAAACTTTAAATGATAAAAAAATACATTTCTATAGACATACAGAACAGAAAACCAAAACAGCACATTGTAGTAATATTGAATACACTATCCTACTGTAATACATCTATAATGAGCAGAGTGATATAGCATCGTTTAGACTTGGCTGTGACTTGTTCCTATTTGTTTCAAAAAAGGGAAAAATCAACATTGCAGCAAGTAGCTTCACATCTGTTCAGCTCACTTACTTTCTCTTTTGCATCTAGATATCTCTTATATTTGCAGCTTAGAACAATTTTTATTAAAACTAAACAACATATTCGCTGCACAGAACCTCCGAAGCATGAAACGGACTCACCAAAGTGCTCAAGCAACTGTTCATGAAACTCAGGTGAACCACGGTGTCTCTGATAAAGCTGATAAACTGATCCAACAATCCTCCTTAAATTCTCTTTTTAATTTTTTTTCCTTTCTCTGAATCTATTTCATGTTTCTGATTCACTTTCTCTTATGTTGGCTCCCCACCGCTTCCTTTGGTTATATCATATGAACATAAATAAGAGCTAAATTTGTTGGATTTTCTTTGACTAAAAACTGCTCTCTCACCCATCCCTTGGACTCCTTAATATACATGCCTAGAGTTGTATTTGTAATTCTTTTACAACAGATTCACAAATCAGCTGCAAGCTTTTAGATATATCGTACTTTGAATGTAATGTGTTTAGCTTGGTAACAATCAGTTATTTGTATTGGGTGGACTCTTAGATCCATGCCCTTATCCAGCACGGGACACCAGCAAATTGGCTCTCACTCAACATTAACCTATCTGAAACAAGCCCTTTTTAGGAACAACCCAAGCGCCACCAAGATATAAGCTGAAGTCTTACTATTTAAATTAAAATACAGAAAAGGTGACACAGATTAGGTTTGGAGTGATCAAAGAAAAGGCTTCAAAAAAAGACAGACTGTACTAATAATTGTCAAGCACAGTGGTGGCAGCATCATGCCAGAGGGTAGTCCATCCATCCATCTTCTCCCGCTTCATCCGTCAGGGTCGCAGTTGGGCCGGTGCCTATCTCTGGCAGACTATGGGCGTAAGGCGGGGTACACTCAGGACAGGACGCCAGTCTGTCGCAGGGCAACACATAGACACACAAGGACAAACAACCATGCACACACACACTCACACCTAGGGACAATTGAGAGATACCGATTAACCTAAACCATGTTTTTGGACTGTGGGAGGAAGCCGGAGTACCTGGAGAGAACCCACGCATGCACGGAGAGAACATGCAAACTCCATGCAGAAAGACCCCAGGCTGGGATCAAACCCAGAACCTTCTTGCTGCACGGCAGCAGCGCTAACCACTGCACATTCTTTGCAGGACAATCAAACTGATTTTAAAAAGGATAAAGCAACCTCACGATAAAGACAATACAATTACAATTTTAGGATTTTTCATTGCGGTGTTCATATAATCTTTAAATCACCCTGTATAATTATAATAAAGCAGTTTATATGCATATAACAAGCAGAACACTATGGCGATAGCCCTACTGCTCGACTTGTGAAGGCAAAATCTGTTGGGCTCTATTTGGCATCAAGACTATTATTCTTATTGCCACATCGCCAGACAGGACACTGTAAAAAGAAAAAAAAATAATTAAAAAAAACAATAATAAAAACTTTCATCTCTCATTGGGTTTGAAAAATGATGTGCTCATATGATTATCAGGGACTGATAAAAACTGATGCAGCTTTTATGAAAGCTGCAGTTTATGAGGGTTTAACCACATAGTCTGGGTGAAATATGCTCAAACACGTCATCTGTTTCAGTAACATTCTTATTCCTAATGCTAATATTTGCATGGTGATGATGCTAGCATGCTAACTTTTTTTTTAGCTATGGCGCTGTTTTATCTTAGTCTTTATAAGACCTAAACCACAACCTATTACCCACTCACCCTCATCTCGTTGGAGTTCATCCGCAGTCATGCAACAGCAGGGAAATGTCAGCTGTTCAAACATTTAGGCACACATGTATGTACATTTCCATCCACCACCTATGCACATAAGAGAGATTAAGACTGTGCGCAGTGCGGGTTCAGTTGGCTTTGACGTGCCACTTCCTGTGATCTGGCCAGGAGGGATGTTAGCGTGTGCTCCACTGGGCCCTCATCACGTCTGCTCTGTTTTTCACTGTTTGTCACTTCTAACATTTCCTTAACTTACATTTTGTTACATCACATCCCTCTGTATTACCTTATGTTACATTAGCCAGGTTTTATGTTTGCTTTTTGTTATACCTAAATAAGATACTCGGCCTCTTACATAACCTTATGTTGCAACTTGTACTGTTTTCCTGCTCTCTCTTGAGCTGCTCTGCAGGGTTCAGTTTGCCTGCACAGTTTCTCTGTGGAACTAAACGCAACTGAAATGATATAAATATTATCCGCATGTTCACACTACTCCAGCATTACAGCTATATATGAGACACTGTAAAAATAACAATAAAAAAAAGAGCTGTGGAGACTAAAAGAAAAAGAGTTGAAATATCTAAGGGGGTAACAGAGAGTTAACAACAAACTAAAAACAGAACATCTGTAAGGAGAGCCGACATGGAAACCAGCCTGGCTGGATGCAGAGCTGTTGGTCGATGCAGAGTGAGTCTCCCTCTGACAGCCAACCTCACAATCGGATGCAAGACCTTCAGTCCCACACTCATCAATGTCGCCACCCATCGCCAATCTGTCAATGCCTCAATTATCAGATTGAATATCGCTCTCCCCCAGTGGGCAGAATGAGACTAAGAGCTTTTCTTCATGCAGGCCTTCGCTGATGTCTATTTGCTCACAGCTCAGTGCCTCAGTGAAGACGAAAAACAATGTAACAGGCCTGCAGGGAGATGCTCTGAGAATATAAAGATAAGAGTTTAAAGGAGGGGTGGCAGCAGACTAATGTGTATGCCACAGATCTCAATTACATCACAGAATATTGGTGAATTTAATTCAGAAATATCAGCTTAAACATTGCATCTTTTGTTTTGGTGACATAGTTATTAGCATGTTGCCTTTGCAGCAAGAAGGTACTGGTTTCAATCCCGATCTGAGGAGTTTGTTGTTCTCCCTGTGCATCGGTGAGTTCTCCCTGGGTACGTCTTTTAATTAGTTACTCTTATATTTAATTGGTTACTCTTAATTGCTCTGGGTTTGAGAGCAGGCATTGGTTGTTTGTCCTGTGTGGCTCCTCATTAGAGTAAATTCACACCAAATGGAGCGACTTTTAAAGTGCCTTCAGGAGCAACTAAATGATCGGTGATGCGAAGATCAGGTTACTAGAAATGCAACTTGCCCATATTGGGTGTTCAGAAAAAAGAGGAACATAGAAAGATGAGGTGGACACGCAGTAATAGCAAAGCCACACAGAGTGGTTGTGGTTGACGGACACAGCAGAAGTAGAAAAATGTAGCTTCACTGACAATTCATATCACATTAGCCTACCAGACATGGTTTTGATGTGGAGTTAAGTAGAGCAGGAAAACATTTTATTGGTCAAAAACTCTGGATGCTGTTGTATGGCTCTCATTATTACATGCAGCGCCTTGACTCGCTCTCAGCCATGGTGAGTTAAATGGTCACCTGTGCTACACCACTTCCAGTGCCCCGTCTTATATTATGACCCATGGGGGACAGAACACCGTATAACACTAGCAAGCAGGTAGACCAGGTGGCCGATTCCAGTCCTTAAGAGCCAATATCCCTCAACTTCTAGATATGTCCTTGGTCCAACAGACTGGAATAGAGTGAATAGATGATTAAGAGGACTCTGGAGAAATGGGCTGCAAACTAAGGAGGTAATCCAGCCATTTGATTCAGGTGTTTTGAAGCAAGAAGAGAACAGTTATAGAGAACTGGCCCTCAAGGACGGGAGTTGCCCTGCCCTCTGGTAGACTCTCCTCCGATTTGATGACGCTGGATAGATTCACACACACTTGTGACAGGGAGAGGACCAATGCTGGTGGGTGATCAGCGTGGAAAGTTTGCCACTTTGGGTGTGAATGTACCGTTATCCTGTGATGGACTGTACCTCTCCATTCTAAGTTTCTGCTTCCTGATAGGCTAAAGCTCTGCTTGACCCTGAACAGATCAGTATGTCCGGTGTGGACAATGGATGGAATAGATATATGACATTTCTTATTTGAGATCACAATTTCCCACATTTAAATGTGTGCACAAAAAGACAGAACACAGTGAATTAGGTACAGTAATAGATGATGACATGTTTGGAAATAAAGACGTTGGTATCCAGTTAAAATTATAATCAGTACACAAGATAAAAGAAGTAAAAGTAGATTCTCCAGGTTACATCTTAGTACAGATGATAAGGATTTATGTGAAAATCAGGGCAGTAGCTTGGAGACTCAACAAACAGGCACCCTGTGGAGGGATGTATATGCTCTCTCATTGTCTGCCTGTAATTAACTGCAGCGACAAATTAATTATTGTGACAAAAACTGTTATTTTCGAGCATCTTACAAATTTCTGCTCCAGTTCTGACCAGCATTGTTACTATAGCAACCATGTAGTGGCATCCCAGCTGTAGACGATTTGATAAATCCACATCTCCCAGCTCTGCTGATTGGTCCACAGAAGTCATTTCAAGCTAATGCTACAGGTGTCAGAGAAAACATTAGTCAAAGCTGCAGAAAATGTATTAAGATTGTTTCAAGGTAGAGATAATTGAGCCAGACTAGTTTGCTGACTTTTTTTACTCTTAGCGTTTTGAAAGCCTTGGTTGCAAATACATTTCCAAAACTGCTGAAGCTTCCAATAAGACATGTTGGGGTAATAATATGGAAGTGAAAAAATACTATGAACCTGCTGAGCATAATTATATACTCCCTGCGAGATATATATACTGAGAAGTTACATGAATAAACAGAAGAGTTTACGAAAGCTAGGAGCTTTATAAAGGACACTGGATCTTAGCAGGTGAGAAGAAAACAATAAGTAATACAATCAACTCTGCTAACTCTCAGGGATGTTTTTTCAATGTTTCCTGGTAGATTTTACATAGTTAAAGAAAGGGTAATTGGAGAAATCTACTGAGACATTCTTGACAAAACTCTTCAGCCTTATATTAGGAAAATGAAACCAAGGTGGACATTCAACAAGGCAATGATCCTAAAGAAAAGCCAAGGAAAATAAACCTTAAACTGGCAACATTCTGGATGTGAAGCCTGTTAGTGTGGATGTGTGAACCAAATCCTTCTTAGCATGAAACTAGTTTCTCCACACAGGAGGCTTCTTGACCTGTCATTGCAGACAAAGGATGATATTAAATATACAGGCTACATTTTAGTAAATCGGTGCAACACTTCTCCCTATGTCATTCCACTTTATAACAAATAAGTTAAGGACGGCTGCGGTTGGATTTCTTGTTACTGACATCCAGTCCAGAGTTCTTAACCATTCAGAAACATTGACTTTAAAATGTGGTTATATGTTCACAAATATAATAGGAATATGAGAATGAGAATTCTCTATGCAAAGTGCATTGAGATTACATGAGTTGTGAATTCGCCCTAGATAAATAAACTGAATAGAAATTGCATATTAGCTTGTCTGAATATGTTCTTTGAGCCGCTTTAAAGTCCAAGAGGTAAAGAAGGGTCTAGAATCAAAGACATAAGAATCATGAGAAGTAAATCGATTTGCAGATCAAACCTCTATGCTGATGACAGACTATGCATATTTGAGGTGAAAGTTATTCAGGGATTTCAAGGGATTTTTAGGGCGATTTTATTTACTAAATGAGTAATAAAAGAAATGTTTGCCGGATGTGTTATAAATCCTTAGTTGCTGTGTCTATATGAGCTCTCTGTTTTCATTATAAGTTGTACAGTTTCCTTCCACGGCCAGGTGCAGCAAATGATCAGAGGAAAGTAGCTTCCAGAAGTTTTAATCAGGTTTTAGAACCAGAACTATCCAGGCTAACATGATGCTAGCCTTAGCTAATAGCAGACATTTCTCATCCTGCTGCTAATCTGTAATCAAATCAATTTTCTCTCTACAACATTCCCACAATCTCTGAACTGTGATGGTATCAAAACACTATTTCGTTGAAGAGCTGATGTCTCTGTGTGATTTTTATCTCTTACTTGTTTCGCAACAAATCGTTTGTTTACATGCTAGCATCTCAGTGAGTTGTGCCATCGCCGTTTAATGTGAAAAGAAACAGCAGGAAATAACTGTAAAGATTTTAGAGCAGTTATGAATGAAATACTCTTAAATCAGCAGATTTTTTCATGGCAAATACAACAAAAATATCACCTGTATGCAAACTGCTGCATCTCATTTGAAAAACACATGCAGCCCACGTCAGATGGAACTTTCTGACATGACAGCTAAATCATATGACGTGCGTAATCGTGACAAGCTGATGGTGAAGAGCTCTATTAATGTGTTTGGAACAATGACTAATATGATATTTAAGGGAAAGGAGAGACAAAGGCAGAATTTAGTGCTGAGTCATAGCAAGGCTGCTGTTGCAGGATCACCCTCCCCCCACACTGAAGGACTCAGCCTAGCCGACTGGCACCATCCCTCATCCTGCCCTCCTTTCTCCACCACACTCTTCATCTTCCCCCTGTTTTCACTCCTTGCAGGTTGCTCTTTTTTTCCTTTTATTTTATTTGCTTCGTCACTCTTTCATTCAGGAGATTAATTAAGAACAAAGTCATTTGGATGAGAGAGAGATCAGAGTGCATGAGCTTGTCTCAGTAGTGCCTCAACTGTAATCTTGTCCTCTACATTCTGCTGTTCTGAGCTTGTCAGACAGCACACACACACACACACACACACACACACGTCTCACACACCTGCCTGTAAAGTAGCACAGTGACTTCAAAGGCCTCTTCTGAAAGTTAGATATTCTGTTCAGTCTCTGCAAAAAGCAGGAAAACAGCACAAAATCACGGACAGACAAACACGGAAGAGTCAGCAAAGGTTCTTGGAGACTTCCAGTTATCATTGTAGCACTTCTGTTCTTCCAGTTCTTTCTAGTTTGTGATTTGGATTTACACTGTAAAACCAACTAGTGAAAGGAAGTAAAGCCTGCAGAGTCATCCCTTTGGTAAATAACCCTGCCTCCAGCTGTGGGTTTGGTGTGAATGGTGGCAGCACCACAGGTATGCTTCCAGAAAAGGACAACCATCCCTGATTGAAATAGATGAAATGTAAACAAAAGCCCCTGCTGTTGATAGAATGACATCTCAAATCTAATTTGATTGCATTATGTTGTCTTAGAAAGTCAAAAAAAGGCTTTGTGTAAACGTGTGACGCAAAAGTATTCACACCCCTGAACCATTCCTCATTTTGTTGCATTACAACTACAAACATCCAAGTATTCTATGTGGCCACAATTTGGACATCAATTTTCAAGTCTGTTCTCTGAACTTTGACTAGGTCACTTTAACTCATAAACATGCTTTAATGCTGCCTTCATGTGGTATTGCAATTATTGTAAATACCAAAAACTGACATCATTGTACATGAACACTTTCCACTTTACAAGTGGAAATCTTTACCAGACCACAAGGAAGCATAAGCAAGAGATAACACCCGACAATATGTCCATAATGAGAAATTAATGGACGACTTGATGGCAACGGGTATTGTCCTGCTCATACAAAGGAGAAAAAGAAAGAAAGAAAAGAGAAAACGGATGGCAAAAAAGGTCTGAAGGGAAAGAAGAAGAAAGAAGTATAGGAGCGAAAGAAGCACTCAAATTAAGAACAAAAACCACAACAACATACATATGCAAATAGAATAATAACAATTATAAAATCTGTGGAAGGTACATGGTAGAAAGTAATACCAGATGTATTTAATGGCAACTGCAGAACACCTGAGAGTATTTCTGTCAAACACCCAAATCTAAAGACCCGCTGTAGATGTGTGAGAATGTTTGAATTCAAACCGTTTGTCCATAAGAACGTTCAATTGTGGGTGTGGGAGCCCACAGACCCAACCCGCCCACAAACTGATTTGATGAAGTACAGAATTCATGAAATGTTTGTTTACTTTAACTCAACTCACCAAGTGAAGCATATTTTATTGATTAGGATAAAAGACATTAATGTTCACTTCTGTTAACTATGATGATTATCAGTTTACTTATTAAACTTCATTAGACAAATGGAAAAATTATTTTCTAACAAAGACAGGCTTGATACCAACTTAACAGTTATTGTTTTTTGTGTTATTGTGCCTGTCTGAGATGACAGTCTGCATGTAATCACATTGTAAATCCCAATGTTTGTGATGACAACGGATAATAAGGTGATCATTCGATGAAAAGTCTAAAATCCTCTGAATCATCTTGTTAAAGATGACCCTTACAGTCCTGCACACATAGAAAATAACATATTTGAGATTTTCTATGACCATTAAAACGATAAGGGGTGAACCCATTGGTCTTATTAAAAAGAAGGCCAAGAATACATTTAATTTCTTCTGTTTAATGTAAAAGCAGAAAGACAAAAAAAGTATGAGGCTTTAGACTTAACTTGGAGCTGAAGGCCATCTTGTCCTTTTTAGTCCACTGACTTTGACTTTGCCTTAAAACTTGTTCTACTCTACAGCATGAAATTGTTAGCGCACAGAATCAATATTAAGAAGAAATTTTGGTTACTTTAAAGAAATGAGTTTGATGAAACAGCTTTACTTTCAAGTACTTTCATTGTTTTCATTCTTTATTTTTTCTATCTTCCAACCATCTAACTTTACCATCTTGACCATTAAAGGGCAGCAGTGGGGCAGAAACATCTACATCTGAGGAATAATAAAGTTGGATTTTATCCGTGTAACAATGACATTGATATTGTGTGACGGTTTTGGAAGATTCGCTACTATATTTTTTAAGAGTTTTTTTTATCATTGTAGCGGTGCCAGTCAGATATCCCTCGTGACAAGTAGGATTTTCTTTTTTTCTTTTTAGAGTTGAGTTATATTTTCCTTGTAAGTTTGTTTGTTTGTTTGTTTGTTTTAACCTGTCACATAAGGACCATACACTTCACTGTGTTGACCCTTAAGTAAAATGATTGACAATTCATTTTTTCTTTCTTCTTTTCGTTTTTACACATAAGACTGAAAACAGAAAATGATGTTTAACAATTCTTGTATTAGAAAAAGCAAAGAACTTCATTCCCTTCCCCACAAAATAAATGTCCATGTTTCCTCCAAGGTAGACAGGCTCCAACATAAATTGCCCCACAGCAAGAGATATCAGGTGATGAAAACTCTTTCACAAAGGCAGGAAAAGGTTTTCTTTTGTTGATATTGAAAAAAAGTTTCAATCTGTGACGTCACAGGCTGTCGAGATGTCCGCGGTGAAACGTCGGCACGGCCGGAGCACGGATCTTCAATGATTTCATGACATCAAAAATCGATCCAGTGGAACAGAGACAGACAGGTGACAATACAAGGGATTAACAGCCTCAGATGTACTTTGTTTCTGAACAAAAAAATCTATTATGGATGGTAGAGTAACAGTGGCTGTTTCTACAATGCTGTCTAATGGGGAACTGACATTTTTGAAAACTCTAGTCAGGAGCCAGATTGAACAGCGGACTAATCAGGTAAGTCCATGTGATGTGAGGCGTAGTCAAGGCGTGCCTTGAGCTGTCAAAAGACAGGAGAGTAGAAAGAGAGAGAAAAAAACAAAACAACAACAGTGCAGCCAGCTCTGTGAAACAAGCAGGTTGTTACAATTGGACTTCTTTAATATTGATTTTTACTTCAGCATACAAGTAGAAAATAGAGTAGGAAACTAAAACCTACCCCTGAGGTTCACCACAACAAATAAGATTGAAAAGGCATATTTTTCTATGGTTTTAGAAAAAGATTATGACATGAAACCAAGATAAAATCATGCATTGAAACGACTGTGATCAACCATGTGACGGGCTGAAGGTGCATCTAAAAGAAACAAAGAAAAAAAGGCAACTTGACTCACCAATTAAAAGATATACGATTGATAAATAAATATACTACAATTATTCTATACTATATAATTAAACAATATATGAAATAGAATAAAAGTCGAGCAAATAACTTGGTACTCTGTTGTCCAAAATCGTCATATCTCTAAAAACTGTCTGATTTACTGTGGCTGCTGCCAATATTAAGCATGCTCTGCAGTGGTGGCAACAGGATTCTTTTTGCTATGAGTTCTACTACCGTTTATTCCTGCTTTTTATGGAGAAAAAATATTGTCTAATGCTTCTCTAAACCTGCAGTGGATTATATTACACACCCCATTCCCCCCCAAAAATAATAAAAATAAAAACTTCAGTGTAATATCATATATTTGCATTCCTTTCTAGAGGTATTCAACATCCATGCTGCAGTTAAAGTTTGAGTTGAATTACCCAAAATTTATGAAATATTTAATACAGTGTTGCACAAGTACAAACCTACAAAGACATGGTCAGTTATCTGAAGTTACAGGCCAGCAAACATATTATATATTAGAGGCAGCTAACTGGTCAAGAGTAACTCTGGAGAAGCAGCAGAAAAGGTGGAGAAACTCTTGACAGAACAGCTAATAGCTGTGTGCAATGAAAGTCTGACATCATGGAAGATCAGCAAGAGGACAGTCATTGTTTAAATAAAACTGTAAGAAGAGATTTTTACAGTCTGAAACAAGCATGTTACTACAACAACAGCTTTAAATATTAAGCAGCTTTCAAAACATTGATTACAAAGTTTTTACAAAACAACAAAGAGCCCTAGTGGGAGGAACACCTGAAAATATCTAAGGGATAAATATTTAAAAAAAACATCATTATTGAAAATGAAAATCTAAAAAATCTACAAAAAAAATATAGATCTATGTGGAATCACAGACAAGTCTTATAGAAAAAAAAACAACTCAGTGGTTTATATGGTTGATATAAAACAACAACTGGTGGAAAAACAACAGTGAACCTCTCATGCCCACTGTGATTTGATCTTCAGCAAGTTAATCAGAGACTTTAGGAAGATGGTTGAGGCTTATTATTGGGCAAACCTTAAAGAAAATCTGTTATAGGCTCCAAAGACTTGAACCAGGTTCATGTTTCAGCAGAACAACAATGCCATAGAGTTAGAGACTCTCCCAAGTCATTGGATCAGAGGCACAATAACATGCCTGATAAGATTCAACTTCTGGTATTTAGGTCTTTTTTTAGGAAGGCTTAACACAGCCTGAGACATCTCACAGTAAAAAAGACACAAAAACAACATTTTGGACATTAGCTTATTAAAGAACAGTTGCAGACAGCCTGAAGATTAGTTGCTAAAACAGTTAGTTTGAGCAGAAACAATCACACTCTGCCTCACTTCACTGCTCATTGGTCATGTTTACTGTACAGGTGCTGCACAGTAAACACTTCAGATAGATGCTTCTTGGAGGCGGGTGTGAAATTACTGCTATACTTGAAATGGTGATGGCTACTTGTTTTCCAGGACAGGGAGGTGCTGCTGCAAAAAGAAAGTTATAAAACCAGAAAATTTGTAAGGCAAGAAATATGGAGCCAACATTGATAGTCTGTCGGCTTCCTTCAGGACAAGTCAGCTCTGTACAAGCGACCCTGAGAGAGGAAGTGGTTTCCTGCCATCCCTCCATCTTTAGTAATATGCCAACATGCTGTCCAGTTGGATAAAACAACTCCTGATATCGCTGCAGGGCAACCATTGGACAGAAAAGTCTTCTAACGCCACGATTAACCCCAGCTCCATCTAATGAGGCAGATGTAACTATGGTAACAGGTACTTTTAACTTTTGGGTTCTGGCACTTTGTTCCTCAACACGAAAATATGTATCAACAAGCAGACATTGATTGCAGATAATATATAGAACTGGTCTTTATATATTTTATGTTAGTACAAATCTTTAAAAGCTCCTCAGATGTTCCAATGATATTTCCTACTTTACATGTTTCTTTAACCAGAGGTTTAAATAAGGTCGACCCTCTTTATTTGTCATGATGGGTTAAGGGCTCGAACCCATATGCAGAACACCACTCGTGAAACAGGGAAAAAGTTAAACAGTTTGTTCTGGTTCTGGTTCCGGTTCGGGTCCAAAGCGGGACTCAAAAGGTTCTGCGATGAGAGTTAGGTTGCCAGGGAATCCTGTGAGGTGATACAGGTTCTGGTTCGGAGGGTACCTGGTGTGGTTCCGACAGATCCGGGAA
>JAUZNJ010031273.1:0-14311 GCA_034780135.1 Jordanella pulchra | reverse complement strand
TGTGTTATCTCTCTAAAATATAACCATAAATAAGAACATCACTGGAAATAAGAGGAAAATTGTTATTTTGTGATTTGTGAAGTATTTTTAAATTACACCTAAAACCAGTGGCTGCCCTGAACTCTTGTTATTGCTGCTTTTATTTTGAAACATTTTTTTTTCTCCTTCCCCTGCTGTTGCACTGCCTTCACTCAGGCTTGCATTTATCAACGGAGGTGCAACACTTCTTTCCATATTGGGCTGGTGTGAGGAACAGTGAACAAGGCCTTCAGTCCTGACCTGTCACCAAGATGAGATTTGCTGTGTTCATCCTTGTTGCCTGCTGTGCTTTTACAGGTAAGGGGAAAGAAATCTTAAGCATGTTTGAAAAGTTTTGAAAGGGCCGGTTAAAAAAAAGGTATACAAGCAAAAACAAAATATTTTATTACTTTACTTAATCCCTAAATAATTAAGTGATTCTGTTCATAATGGAGCTAATGCTGCTTTCATGATTGTGTCACAGAGATTGATGTCTTTGGTGTAACATACAGTAATCCTTAGATGGTCCTATCAGACCTCATAGTGACTTCCTGTCAACTCTTGGCTGCCTGCTGTGTACTGTCACAGCTCATAGTCACATGACTTCTGGGACATTTGTTTGTCACTGCAAAAAATCTGCTTTCCAACGTAATTTAACTGAAATTTTAAGTTCTAAAACAAAATAAAAGTTTTAAATAAGACAATTTTAGTAAAACCACTGTAAAAGTATAAACATTTTAATACTGTGTTATTTAAAGTTAGTTTATCGGTACATTTTTTGTAACCTAACAAGCTTTGAAAGCTTTAGTTACCACAGACTGATCCTAACAAAACTGTGCTTTAAAGAAACGTGTCATAAATCTGACACACAGTTCACTCGTATCTAGAATTGAAACTTGATGCTACGATAAATAAAACTAAAACACACAAGTTTCTTCTATTAATATTGTGTTTCATCCTTTGTAGTTTTACATAGGTTATAAAATAAAGGTCATGCCGACACTGTTAAAGAATGTAGCCTAGCAGAGCAATTGTACAAGAAATAGACATAAACACAACGTCATACAATCGGAATCCATATTTGATTGGAGAAGTAAATATCTATATTAATTTTTCTGTGCTCTTTTTGTTTTTGTTTTTTAAAGCACGGACATTGGCAGAAGACACAAAAAAATACAAAACTCCTGCTCCCATGGGTACTGCAGAGGCATTTGTAGATGAATCCAAACCAACATCAATGGCACCAACCAAACCACCAGCAACTACACCAACAACTAAACCAACGACTACACCAAAGACCACCCCAAAGACCACCCCAAAGACCACCCCAAAGACCACCCCAAAGACCACCCCAAAGACCACACCAAAGACCACCCCAAAGACCACACCAAAGACCACACCAACGACCACCCCAAAGACCACCCCAAAGACCACACCAAAGACCACCCCAAAGACCACACCAAAGACCACACCAGCACCAGGACCTAAACCGACTCCAGCTACCAATTTGACAGTAGGATACTACAATCTGACAATGAACAAAAAGATTTGCCTGATGGCTCAGATGTCGCTGCAAATCAGGCTGGAAACATCAAAGGTAAGTTGCATCAGCCAACCACCTCTACAGCAAAGATTGCTGAAAGGCCTTGGTGACTATTTCCAGTCATTGAATTTAATAAAGAGAAGTTTAAAGTTGACACTTTTCTCTCTCGCAGGCCAACGGTACCTTCATTGTTCAACCATCGCAGACTACACCAGGTGGTGAATGCTCGGCAACCAAAGCCAAACTGACCCTTTCTTTTAAGCAGGGCTTCATCACCTTCATCTACCACAAGGTTTCCTTTCCTTTTGTTCTCACATTTGTTCATGTTTTGTCATTCCTTTTGTTTTGGCACTTTAGACTTTGCGAACACTAGCTATACAAAACCAGCACCCACTTCTTACCATCACCTTACAAAATACAGTTTTTGTTCTCAGAATCAAAGAGACAAACTCTTAACATTACAAGAAAAATATTGGAAAAGTAAGGTTGTAACATTACAAGAATAAAGTAGTAATATGACAAGAATAAAGCTGCAACATTTCAAAATAAAGTCGCAACATTACGAGAATAAAAAAAACTATCGTAGTACAAATTCTACAAGCCAAGAATTGACAGGAATAAATTAGCAACATAAGAAAATTAAGTCATAATATTATAAGATAAAGTTGTAAAATTAGAAGAATAAAATTGTAAGATTATAAGAATAAAGTCATAATATTGTGAGAATTAAGTCTTAACGTTACGAGAATAAAGTTGGACTACTAATCTTACAAACAAGTATCCTTGCATGACAAGGATAAATTCGTACCTATATGAGAATTAAGTCAAAATATTATAAGAGTAAAGTTATAATGTTACAAGAATTAAGTCGTAATATTACGAAAATAATGTGAAAATTAGGTCTGAAAGAACAGGATTCTTACTTTATGAGAATTAAGATATAAATAGATGGGAATAAGAAAAATAGATCAAAGAATAGGCCTTCATTTATTTAAACGCTCAGAAGAGAGGTCAATCTTTACGCTGTCAAAATGCTCGGTTCAGGCTACAGTTTGGTTGAGCTAATCAATCAGATTTGAAATAATTGGGCGTGCAGGTGGCGCAGTGTTTAGTGCGCACGACCCATGTATGGAGGCCTTAGTCCCCGACGCGGGTGACCCAGGTTCGAATCCGGCATGTGGTCCTTTCCTGCATGTCTCCCCCCTCTCATCCCCCCTTTCCTGTCAGCCTACTGTCAGAAAAATGAGCCACTAGTGCCGTAAAAAGCTCAAAAAAAAAAAAAAAGATTTGAAATTATTATCGTAGTTTTTTCCTAATTAAAACACCTTTTTCGTATCGTAGTCTTACAACTTTAATGTCATGTTATTGCAGCCTTATTCTAGCAATATTTTGACTTTCTTTTTATAGTTTTATGACTTTATTATCTAAGTATGGCCCCTCTGTCGTACTTCAGTCCTGAATTTTGGTTAAAAACGAATAGGTAAAAACCCAATAAGGTATATTTAGACAGAAAATTAGAGCTTCAAAACGGTTTCTAGACCAAGGAACCATTCTGTCTGAACTATGTCCTAACATAAACACATTGAATAGTCTTGAATAAACACAATGTGGAGCCATCATTTGAATGTATTATCAAACTTTTGAAAGTTGGAAAACTGAATCATGCTCATGGAACCACAAACCCATGAGGGACATCGGTACCATGATAAGGAACTTCTAGCTAAGCAGGTGCTATCGGATGTTTCTGGTGCAGCTGATCTTATCATAAGCTAAAGCTATTTAAAGCTGTACCTGTGTTTTATTTGGAGCACATTGGACTCCAGAAGATTTCATTTGAGAAGTGAATTGTTTATATAAAACAGATGGTTAAGGTTAAAGAAATGTTGAGTTTTGTGAAACGCAGCCTTATGAAGTTTTGCTTCAACTGTTTTTGCAACAACATGCAGTGATGGTGGTAGATGAAACAACACCAGACTGTGCTAATGACCTTTAACCTGATGTATTAATTCTAAGAGGTAAGATAACTGTCGAAAAAAAAATGACATTTACTAGCCTTATTTGTAAATGAAAGTCAACATACAAAATTTAATCTGATATTATTGTTTGTTACATTTGACATCAGATATTTCATCTGGTAGAATCCCAGTTTAGACGTTTCAAAGTACAAGTACAAATCACAAACACAAGAATCATAAAAGTACAAGTATAAATCACAAATATAAAATTAGGAATCACAAATTTGAGAGTACAAATTAAAAGATTTATGAGTATCAGTTACAAATTCATGAGTAAAGATCACCACATGTATGCACTGATCACAAGTTGATACAAGCAAACTAATACAAATGACAAATTTACCATTCTTAGTAACAAATTTATGAGTAAAAGTCACAAATTTACAAGAACAAAACACTCATTTATGAATACAAATCTACAACTCTTGATGAAGCTGTTATACTCCTAACCAGTTGGTGGCAGAAACGCACCTGAAGACTGTTCACCAATAGCCTTTAAAAGAGAAAAAAACAAAACAACAAAGCAATTAATTGTACATTATATCTTTGATGTAATTATATTTTCATCACATGTACAATATTATGTTGCGTCTGTGGTTCTGTTTTTGCCTTCTTTTTGCTGAGGTGCATTACTGCCACCAACTGGTGAGGAGTGTAACAGCTTTATCACGATCTTGTAAAACTGTAAATAAATATGTACATTTTATTCTGAAATTTCTGATTCGTAATCAAAATTGATGATACTTACTCATCAATTTGCGATTCTTGTTCATTTTAATTTGCACATACATTTATTTTAAACTCATCATATATCAAAGTTGCAACTGTGTAACCTGTATTGATAACTTCCAAACATTTATTCTCATAAATGAAACATCTCAAGTCAGAAATATATCTATGAGTTGACAACAAATTACTAATATAAATCTTAAAATCACTTCCATTATTAACCCTTTTTTACAAATTAAGAACACCTACCCATATATTTTTATTTACAATGATCTTATCCCATGTAATTCCCAAAAAAACAATCTTACAAAAATGTTTGAGTAAAGTTAGATTTAGATTTTATTTCGAAACTTGGAATTTTAAAGTAACTCACTGAGAAGGACTTTGACCGCTAACCCTTTTCCAGTGTTAATAACTAAAACAGCTGGAACATTTGCACATTTATCAAGCAGTTAAACTGGACCAGGGCTCTCTAAAACTCTTACCTTGTTTTCTTTTCCCCTATAAGCCTTTAAGAAACTGTCTCAGTTTTGATCAGATGAAAAATGTTCTGGGACCTCTAAAACCTTTATCCTTTATGAAGACAAAAAAAGTTTTAAAAATTGAAAAAATTAAAAAGGTTAAACAGGAAGCTCATAAAAGCAGGAAAATATCCCTTCGTTCGCCTCTAGTTGTTCACATTCTGTGGCTCTTAATTATTTCATTTTTGGAAATAATAAAAACATTAAGGAGTGTTTTAAAATGCAATGGTAACATGTAACTTCAAGTTTGGGCTTTTTGCAGTTAAAGTTAAGGAATACTTTTGAAAGTATTTTTTTGTTTTTAGGTTTGAAACTTTTTTTCATTTTCCATATATTCAGAATAAAAAAAAATCCTTAATCTATTCAGTTTTTATTGATTTAAAAGCTTATGATGAAAATAAAACAATCTTTATGTAAAAGTCAAACCAAATATGCTTTACTAGAAAAGGTTAAAGAAAATACTTTTGTTTTGAAGGGTCATGCAGTGTTTTTGACTAAAGAATCTTGTGTTTTTTTTTAACTAGACTGAGACAAAAATCGACTAAACTTTCTGACTCCTGGCCTTGAAACAGCCAGAACTGGTCGGGTTAAATCCACACCGCGGTTATCTGGTAGGAGGCAGATTACTGGGCGACAGTCCGTTGGTCTGTTGTGGAAATAGTTTCATTAGACCTTAGCTATCGCAGCAGCTTCTGTCACTAAATCAAACAGCCATCAGCAGATGATCTTCTGTTAATGTTTAATTCTCTTCCTTCTGCTGATCAGCCTGTCCTCCTCTGCCTCGATGCTTTCTCCTATATTTAAGCTGCACACATGTGCTCCATTGCTCTGTTATTCTCTGTGTAAGACCTGTTTTTTAACGTTCAGTTTGTCACCCTGCGTTGGGAAAAATGTTAGAGGCAAGCTTTAAAAGTTCGTACTCTCAAATAAAAAAACAGCTTAAATACAGAATATATAAAAATAAGATAAAGAAAAAAAGAATGAAACAAAAGTTACTTGTAATATTGTGGAGAGTATTTTCAGAGCTAACTGCTTGACGCTAACTTTGGAAGCGCCGACTTGATCTTGAGCCTAAATATGTCTTTAAAAACTACCTGCCTTGTTATTCTACATTAAGTTACTTCTCATTGTTAAACAAATCAATAACAGTTGAATAAAGTGTATTAGAAGAAAGGCAGCTGTAGTGATCTGGCTGTGAACAAGGATTGTTTTTCCACACATAAATTGGAGAACTATTCTTTTAACATCTATATTCAATTAAGTTAAAACTAAATGAACCTCATGTAGATCAAATTACTCACAAGCATTAAAGGATCCAAATGCTTCTGTCACTGTTTAGAACTAGATGATCCTCAAAATGGTTTAAAATATAAAAAAATATTGGTCCTAAATTCTAAATGTAATATCTTGTTCATGAATAGATGAAGTGTTTTCCATAAATTGTGTTAATTATTTTGTGTATTTTGAAACGTATTTTCATGCATAAATCTTCGTTTGAGAATGTATTTGTTGTAGGGCATCGATAGAATCGCTTGTTGAGGGATTTTTCTTTGCTTTTCTCTCTATTCTGTCTGATTCACATGTTAAGAGCGGATTTTAATCCAGAAATAGGACCTGGATTTGTTGCATAAAGAGACACCGATACGGCTATACTTCCTATTCCCAGTGTTTTTAATGCCAGTGAATAACATGTTTTCTTGTTTTTTACTTATGTTTTCTTAGAATGACACTACAAACACTGCCTATGCTGAGTCTGTATCTTTCAGTCTGACCTACCCGTTGTCGACGACAGGTGAGTTTAAGATTCATTCATGATTTGACTTTAGTCTCTGCAAAGATTCCAACACAGTAAAAATCACTTTTTTTAGGTTTCTTCCTTGTTTTGCACCTCTCCTCTTAATTTTAGCTCAACTCTGTCATGTGTCTCACAAGGATTTGATTACCGTAACAATCAACCTCTTTACTGTGCAATGCAGTGCAACAAGTTTCCTTGAAAACGTCTCCTCATCTCATCACCACACTCCTGAGAAATAATGTCTCCTTGCAGCTCCTGAGCATTGCCTTGTCTTACTATTTTCAGGATCTAATAAGTACTCCGCCAACAATGATTCGCTGAATCTGTTCGCTGCCAGGATCGGATACTGCTACTCCTGCAAGAAAGAGACGCTCTACATGGGACAGGGACTGTACCTGGATGTCCAACAGGACAGAATGCAAGCCTTCAACATCTCCAATGGAGAATTTGGCAAACGTAAGTGTCCCTGAGAGAAAGTAAACACAAAAGACACTTTCTTCCAACACCAAGCTGGACTTCTTCCCATTTAAATGAATAACAACTGAACAATATTTTACCTGATGATGTCTAAAAACAGTTCCTCATTAGAAATATAGCCCCAATGTTTAAGTAAAAAAAAGGAAGCCCATAAAACTTCACATGGGCTGTTCACTACATTTGCATAATTAACTGATCGGAGTTTAGTAAGTGAGCACACTTTGCTCCTTGCAATGCTTGGTGGAGGAATTGCTTGTTCTGACAGTTTGTTTGCTTAAACCTTGTGATCTGCAGCAGCTTGGTAAGAATGTTGCAGACCTGGAAAAGCAGGTTTAACAGTCCGAAAAGTCAAACATATTTCAGCATTGTTCTTCTTGTTTACTTTATGTGCAGAAATGCAAAGAGAGTGTGAGGAGTCAAAACAACACGGAAAGTTATGAGCAGTCAGTATCTTACCTGCAGCAAGTGACTTAGGGATTATTTTTATTCTAAACAAACTCAGTTTGTGATGTTTTAATGTGCTTCAGTCGTAAGCCACTAGCTTTAGCATTTAGCTAAAGCCTAAAAAGTTTGCATCCATTATAAAGCACATGCAAACTTGTTAGCATGAGCAACACTGATCTACAAAGCGGATCCGAAGCAATCTGGGTACACAAGATGAACGAGAATATTTTTGCATGTGTGTCTTTATGAACATGCAGATCATATGCTTATAACTAAGCATCTTTGTAAATTTGTGGTTTATACTCATAAATTTACATTTCTGATTAGTGAAAAATCAACATCAAATATATAATTATGTTTTTATTGGGGGGTATCTTACCCCATACAGTTGAACATGTCTGCTTATGACTGAAGATGGAGAAAGAATTTGTACACCTGAAAATATTAAGGATGTCAGAAATAACAATGGTAGAATAATACTGGTGGGGAGAAAGATGCCTGTAGGGGACATATTAATGCAGCAAACAACGTTCATCAGTTAAACCAGTAAACGATGCACTCGCCAGCTCTCGATCCAACCCTCAGTAGTATTGCTTGCCACCAGACGTAGATATTTATATACTTTTGACCCATCAAATTGATAAATCAAGACACTATTATTTATTAAAACTAAGACTTTTATTTTGCACGATTCAAGATGTTCTACTTTTTGAATTTTTTTTTTTCAATAACCGTTTCTATGATCTTTACAACAGTAACAGAAGTAGAAAGCATCACAATCTTTAAACTATGCTGCAACGTATCCCTTTGTTGTAGTGAGAGTGTTTTATTTTTGCAATATTTAGGGCCCAGCTGTGTTCAGCTGGTGGAAGTAAATCCAGCTGTTTAGAACTTTATCCTATATTCATTCTACCAGGTCTACTTGCCAGATCTGCTTATGCTAACGCTAACATAGTGTTAGCTGGAGCTGTAGAAGATAGATAGATGCCATTGTTATTGCTAATGCTAAGTTAGCATTTGTATGACAGGTAGAAGAGAGATGGATATTATTAATGTTGATAATGCTAAATTAGCATTAGTAAGAGCAGTAGAGATAGATATATGTTATCATTATTGCTAAGGCTACGTTAGCATTTACATGACCGGTAGAAGATGGCTGGATACAATCATTATTTTTAAGTTAACATTAGCATAAACGAACCTGAAAACCAGCCGGCAAACAGAACGGAACAAGAGCAGGCGCCACTTAGTGGCCCGGAGGAGTTAAACTCCTCGCTATAACCTTTAAAAATTCATCAACACATTACAGATGAATAAAGTTATCTTTGAACTGAGATGGACAGTTGACCGTTTGGCTTTCTTTAAATATTATTATAATTGTAAAGTTAAATTGTTTACTTGAAATGTTCCTTTTGTGTGTGTTTGGTCCAGCCGACTTCTGTCCAGCCGACCAACCTGATTACCGTGTTGCTATAGCAGTGGGAGTGACTCTGCTGGTGCTCATCGTCATCGTGCTGATAGTCTACCTGCTGGGGCGCAGAAGAAGAACAGCTGGCTACCAGTCCCTCTAAGGACGAAGTGATTTTAGTTCCTAAAGAAGTGACCTTCTGGATAAGGGAGCATAGAATGATGGGTAGAAAACAACTCTTCCACTGAGGCACTTCCTGCCACCTTTAACTCATCCCATTTGTTGCAAAGTTTCCCATTAATGTTTAAACCACACCTATAAATCCAAACATGAATACAGAGTTTAAAAAACTGACACTGTGTTTAAAAAAACTGACTAATTCTCTCTAAAATGATAACGATGCTCACATTTACTTTAGCATCACGGGTTTCACTCTTTCAGTGAAACCATTAAGGTCATTAAGGTACAGATTTTTTATTTCGGTTTCATTGAAATTTACAACCAGGTTTGTGCAGCAGGTTCTAGAGAGATTTAACTGTTTGACTTTTTAAAGCTGTTGTGATTTTTTTTAACAACTTTCCATTTATAATCATCTGACACAGCAGAATAGAGGGTTGTTTTACAAATATGAAGTAATAATCAAGACGAAGCGGGAACTCAAAGGGAAAATTTTACCATGAATTGCACTGATTGCTGTCTAACTGTCTTCCTTGGATTATATGTTTTTACTGTCCTTTCGTTTAAATGCAGCAATTAATCCAAAGGAGCAAATCCAGGTCTATGATTGTGTGTTTCTTCTAAAATCGTAATTCATAAAGTGCAAAAAAAGAGGAGGTTTTTTAGGGATGACTTGAAGTTAGTGATGTAATGACATGGTGTTTGAAGCCAGCGGTGTTTGCTTCCAATAAACTCGTTATCATCTGGAAACAGAACGTGCTGGAAACCCACCATGATGATCTCAGAAGTTCCTTCTGGGGAACAACTTCTTCCACCAGGTCAAAACACAGGCAAGAAAAAAAGCCTGTTTGGATTTATTAGTCACCAGCAAATTAACTGGACTTTTTTTCCTGTAGATTTTTGCCCTTATGTGGATCACGTTTATTTTTCACACATGATAGCCCTTAGGTTGTGTGGCATTTGGGAATATATTTGATTTGGTTTATCATCTTTAGTTATTACTCTTTTCAGAAGGCTTTCCCTTATTATAGAATTTTTCACACAGATGTAAATTGTGTGTTTCGCACTAAAATTAGTAATTAAAAAAATGAAATATAAATAAGTCAGTTGCTTTTTAAATGAGTGTATTTTTGTTTTAAGCAGGTATATAGCTAAAGTTGCAAATGGAACATTGACATTTTTTTCCTGCTCAAACTAAAGGCACATACACTGATTTATATTTTTAAACATATTTTGAAATATGTTTTCATTGTGTAGCAGCCAATTCATTCCTGCAATGCACAAATCTTAATACAAGTAGGTCTATGTTTCTTGAAATTTAGGATTTAACTACCTAAATCTACCAATAGAATAAGATGATTCACATTTAAAATAACAGAAAAACAACTGCAAAGGTCAAAAACACACATTTTTTTAGCAGATCATCCTATTTACCTCCATAAATTGAGGGCAAATGCATTTATTTTTAGAAACATTTTATGATTTTTTTTTTCTGTAAACAGGATTTCTTTTTTATGAAGTTAAACATACCAACTGTGAAAGGCAACCAATAAAAGGGAGTTTCTTCTAAGGGATTTTCCATCAAAAGGGACAAAACGGATAAACACCAAAAGGGAAACTGAATAAAAGCAAAAGTTTTTGTCCAGATAATCTGCTGGGATTCAACCTAAAGGGGAACGAGAGATCGGGCAGACTGTGGTCAGCAACAATCCTGTAGTGTTACACGGTGAAAATGTTCTTCTACAAGCCTTCGGGTGCCTCCTGGATTTTAAGTGTAATGTAAAAAACAAAAACTGCAGTATGTGAAAAAAGTTTGTATGTCGCTCTTTTATTTGCTGCTTCATTTTGTAAGTTGCTGGATTTCTTTGCCAATATAAACAAATATTTCTAATGTGTTTGTGTTCATTGTGGGACATTTAGATTAAAAATGCGATTATGATTTAAATAATTTTGTGGTTCCATGCAAATAATCTAAAAGTCCAAAAGTGTTTTTGTAAGTAAGGAAGAAGAGGTGTGAAAGTGAACGTCCTCTGAATAATGACTCCGAAGGTAAGAGCTTGAACTGCATCTGAGTCAGTAGAGAAGTTACACTGCAAAAATTTTGTTCCATTATTTTTATATGCAAAGAAAAGATCTTGTAAATGGAAACTGGAGAAAAGAAGATAAAAAATGCAATCCAGAAATTAAACTTCAAAGGTTTTGGGAGGTTTTGTTTTCTCTGATTTTATTTTAAATTAATATATTTATGGAACACGTTTGATTTTGTTACATTTTATATTTTTTTATTTCATCTTTACAGTTTTTACATATTCAAATTTTATATTTTAAATTCTGTATTTTAGATTGGTTTTACCAACTGCATCCTTTTTATTTTGTGTTTTCCAGCTCTCATTCGCGTCCCTTCCGGGGGTCGGGCTTTTGTTTGGAATCAGAAGTCAAGAGGCATTTCTATTGGTCAGTTGGAAATTAGCAACAACATTTCTATTGGTCAAGAAGCTTGAAGTGAAGAGAAGAATGCAATTCATCAATCTCAATCTGAAAAAGAGAAATTTGAAAAATATAGAATATGAAAATGTAAGATTTGTAAACAATTTTTGAAAAAATCTAATTTGGTAAATTAGATGAAAATTAGAATAAAATAAAAAATGGTTGCTTCAGTCAAGAAATCCATCCACACACCTTCTCCCGCTTCATCCGTCAGGGTCACGGTTGGGCCGGTTCCTATCTCACACAAGGACGTACAACCATGCACACACACTCACACCTAGGGACAATTGAGAGATGCGAATTAACCTAACAGTGTTAGGAGGAACTTGTAGAGAACCCACGCATGCACGGGGAGAACATGCAAACTCCATGCAGAAAGACCCCAGGCTGGGATTGAACAGAGAACCTTCTTGCTGCAAGGCAACAGCGGTAACCGCTGCACCACCAGACAGTCCTTAAAAAAAAAATCAATTAATTTTTAATTTAACAAATTTATAAAAAAGTTATTACACAACATGCCATAACACATGACACTATAATTTTAGGAAAAATTACACACAGAGAAAACATTCAAACAATATTTTATTATAAACATGTGTATACATAATTCACGTAGACAAAGGATTTCATCCTACACCTTTTGTGAAGTCATTCCCAAGAGCCATAATAGACAAAAATTCAATGCATCACACGTGTTAAGATACAGCTGGCTGTGATTATACACCTGGCCACTAGGTGGGTTCGTGTGCCATGAAGAATCAAGAAATGAACCCTTTCTAGAACCGGTTGGCTGAAGTGGTTCAATGCATCACGAGGCTTCATCTCACCATTACCAAAAGAAACCATCTGTAGTTGAAGAACCGAGGTTCCCCGGATGCTTGAATGGGCGGCATAATTATGTTTGTCGGTTGGATTCTCGGTGAAAAGCGAAGTATCACCTTGATAATGCTGCTGGTAAAATCAATAAGGCTGAAACTTGTGTGTCCATGAGGACCATCTGACGTCGCTCCATGGATGCTTTCGGTACCCATCACTATCAAAGATGGCTTACTGGCTAAAGCTTACTGGAACTTGGTTTCTTTCCAGAAAGAGATCATTGGTATAGAGACTTGTCAATCAAACAAGTCTAGCCAATAGGAAAGCACCCGCTCAACTGCGGGATGTTTGTGTCAACAAGATTCCCTCAAAACAGAAAAAAAAATACTTCAAAACTTTTTCTAAAAACAACAACAACAACAACAACAAAAACAATCACTTCAAACCGAAAACACATTCCCTTTATCTTTATTCTATTTTTAATTTCTTTTGCTGGGGGGATTTTTTTCATTTGAACTTCCCTTTTCTCTGTTTAAATGTTTCTGTTTTTGATTGAAGCAACTTCTTTGGGATTGAATGATTAAGAAACAAATGCCCCACCCATTATATGGCCCAAACACACACAAAAAAGCTCTAGTTCAGTTAAAACATGGCTTCAAACTAAAAACCTTCACTTCTATAAAAAAAACAAACATTTTCAATCAGAGAAAGACAGACTTCCAATGTTTTATTATGGGTCTCAACTATATTTTTTATTCACGCTATTTTTCTTTGATTTCATTTTTTTATTGCAGGTAAGTATTTTTATTGAAACTATTTTTTGATTAAATAATAGAGATAAACCTATTTCCATACATTTGTGATTTCTACTCATTAATTCTAGTTGATAATTTGTGTTTTGTACTCATGCATTTTTATTTTGCATGTTGACCTACAAATAAGATCAATCTTATTTTGTTGCTATGGTGGTAAAATGGCTCTTTGAAATGAAAAGGTTGCAGACCCCTGATCTGATGAGCTAACAGATGTTTTCCTTTTTCCAGCTGCGAGTGGGCCCACCCCCTCTGTCTCTCTCTGCCGTGGGGCGTGGACTCTCACAGGCCCCGCAGGGTTGTGAAACTTTTGTCTGGTTCAGAGCTACACGGAAAAACCAAACAAAACAACATAATCCGCTTTAATCTGCACCCAGAAGACGCGCTGCGGTGAAGTTTAACTGGACCGTGGGATCATGGCAGGTGAGGACCAACCCACGGGTGTTTTCAGATGTTACAGAGAACGAACTGAGCCAGAGAGGTTCCGAACTGCTTGTTCCGACTGCAGACGGTTTCATCTGTTGCTGCTGTTTACAAACTCAAACGGCTTCCTGTTTCAGATAAAGGTCCATGAAAACGAACAGAACCAGAACCGAGAGAAGCGGTCGTGTTGGATCAGTCAAACACTTGGGTTCATTATCAGAGTCAAACCCGGTCTGCCACCATGACAAGATGCAGAAATTCAACCTCCTCCTAAAATAAAAAGAAATTCTAAGATGTTTAATTTATCTCATATTGGCGAAATCAGGGGTTCTCAACGTGAGGGTCGGCATCCCCTGGGGGGGCGCGGAACACCCAGTGGGAGGTCCGGATGTATTTCACAATCATTGTAATGTGATCCCTTACGGAAGCGTATTGCTGCCACACAGGAAAAAAATTTTTTCGAGTGCTATCACGTTATAACGTGATACGTATCTCGTTAAAACGTGATAGTATCTCGTTAAAACGTGTTATGTATCTCGTTAAAACGTGTTATGTATCTCGTTAAAACGTGATAATTTTATGACCAGGAAGTGGCGGTATTATGCTAGGCTAGTACAGTGGCTTACATGAATTGGTTTCCTTTCAT
>JAUZNJ010031271.1:0-14313 GCA_034780135.1 Jordanella pulchra | reverse complement strand
AGACCAGACGAAGCTACTATGATGACAAATTAAAAACAGAGAGCATAAAGTTAGAGGTTGAACTTACAAATACTGCACAATGGGAGAATGGGGATTGAATGAAGCAGATAGAATGATGAAAAGTGGTCCCTATGTCTTCCAGAAGTCTAGTCCTATAGCAGCATAACTATAGAAATAGTTCAGGATAACCTGAGCCACTCTAACTGTAAGCTTTATCAAAAAGGAATGTTTTAAGCCTAACCTTAAAACTAGATAAGGTGTCTGCCTTACGGACTAAAACTGGTAGTTGGTTCCACAGTTATGCCGACTCTTGACATTTTTGCAAACAAATTAACACTTCACTTCTCTTTAAGCTACTCCTTTTTTTTAAGCAGATAACGGTCCAATTTTTCCATACAATTTTTTTTCTGCTGTTTTTGCTAATGTATTAGATCTCGGCAGGGTTTATATTGTTGAATTTGCCTTTATTCTGTTCTCTTTTAGGACAGGAATTAATGCTGTTCTTTTTTTTTTTTTTTTTTGCTATTCCATAACATTTCAGCCATATTTTGGCTGATGGCTTGAGTTTGTTTCTGCCACTTTACTGGTATGACATTAGCCATATTTTTTTCTCCTTTTTCGTACCATTTAAGCAGTTTCTGCTTTCAATTTGTGATTGTTTTTGACATTTTATTTGCAGCTTACAGTTTAACGCACAAGCATTCATACTGAATTTGCACAGGAAATGCAACTTTTTTTATTTTTCAGTTAATCTAGGCCTTATAAAAACCCGAAGATTAGTTCATTTGTCAGATGTTTTATAACCTGCAAGCCTCTTGTGAAGATTTCATCTATTGCAATGTAGCAGTTTTTATCTTTTGATTAAACTTGTTACCCCCTTCCCTAAAAAATACAATAGAAGGAAAATTTTTATAAATCGGAACATCTATCGTCTCCATGCTTCATCCGTAAGGGTCGTGGTTGGGCAGTGCCTATCTCTGGCAGACTATGGGCGTAAGGTGGGGTACACCCAGGACAGGATGCCAGGCAACACATAGAACACACAAAGACATACAACCATGCATGCACACACACTTAGAGACAATTGAGAGATGCCAATTAACCTAACATTAATGTTTTTGGACTGTGGGAGGAAGCTGGAGTACCCAGAGAGAACGCATGCACAGGGAGAACATACAAACTCCATGCAGAAAGACCCCAGGTGGGACCGAACCCAGAACGTTTCTTGCTGCAAGGCAACAGTGCTAACCACTGCTCCACCGTACAGCCCAGATCTGAACATCTTTTCCCTAATATCCTTTGCAATTTGCATAGAATTGTCTTTGTCTCAATATGTTTTCAAGGAGGACATAAACCTTGGTGGCCAGATGTCGTTGTGAGTCTTTGGAAAATTATGCTGTTTAATATACTATTTGCATGCCAGAGGGGTGCTTCAAGGTGAACATATTCTGGTAACTTAGGTTATTTGTTCATTTGAGAGACGAGGGATGCAGTATTAGATGAGAACACAAGTAAAAAGGGAATAGAAGACGATAATGATGATTACTCCCATTTTTCTTTGTCCCCTCTAGTGGTGTGTTGCTGCTGCTGTGACCCTACACATCTGCTTGTGTGTCTAAATGTCTCTGGAAGATGGAGCTGGAAACCTCTAAAAATTGTGAAATTTGAGCTGTAATGGATTAATGTCCATCATGAGTTTTTAGGAAGATGCTGTGTATCGACTGTGTTGCTTAAAATACGTCACCATCATTCAAAGGATTTATTTAGTAAAATATGTGCAGTTATAAGAAATCATGGCATCAGTATAAATGATCTACCATTGGAATAATCTAAGATAGAAACAGGGAATATGTTTTTGAACAGCCAACAGTTTTCAAGAATGATTAGAAAAATGAAGTTCCATTATTTACTGGCAGGTGAAATAAGCTGTTGCTGCTGCAGGCAAACGTAGAGCTGCATATGGATATCCAAAGAAAACAGGAAAACAAAAAAAGTGGTAGACAGAGGGAGTTAGAAGAAAGCCAAATAGAATACACCCATTTCTTCTTCTAATGACAGAATTATGACTGGGCTCCATCTGCCACTCAATCATAACCAGCCAGTCACACTCTCCAGACAGCACCCATTCCATTAGACACTCCCATCTGTGCTCACCATACAATTAACAATTTAATCAATGCTCAGATGTCAAGGAGGTGGGGGAATGGTTTCTTGGATTTCATCATGTTACCAGGCTGTAGGAAGCAGTGCTGGTTGCCGCTGCAGCGGTCTGTTTTCCTCTCCAGTGTTGATGAAGTTGCGAAGAGCATTTCCTTGTATTTGGATTTAAATGTTTTAAAATGATGATTGGTGCAAATGTTCAATCAGGCTGTTTCGTTTTTGTGGTTGTAGTGAAAATTGTGAGCAGCATCTGTTGCCTGTTCAAATACAACATAAAGGCACTGTTCTTTGGTACAGAGACGGCTTCTTTTTTTTATTTTTTTATCTATAATTGTACACAAACCAAGCCCAACATGATGGTCATATGCCTGTTTGTATCTTGGTATCTGACACAAAGATTATTTTTAGTCAGGGTTGGCTAAATATATTTCCTGTTGGATAACATAGGTAACTGTTAACACTGAAAGAACACAACAGACACTGAACAATAATTCACCATACAGATAACTTAGACTTCATACTGAATCTTGGGGACTTTTCACTCTTTGTCCAATCAAAACCAGATAAAGATCAAATCACTATAGAATCACTGTGAGTCTCTAGAAATACATAAAAAATGATTCAGACTCTTTAAGTGCTGCATAGTCATCTTTATATTCAGTTTAAATATGTTTTACAGTCCATTCTTTTTTTCTCTATCTCCTATTAAGTGAACAATAGCATAGCAGTTGTTGCTGCCAAACTACTAAACAGGGTCATGGACTTTGTAGTCCAAGCTAAAGGGTGCTGAAGCTCCATATGGATGTCGAAATTATCAATTGTTGGGCATATTAACCCACTTATCCATTGCTCCAATAATTTGATTGGCAATATGAAGGTGGGATGAGTGTGGGAGGGGGGCTCATTTTCAGTTAAAGAGACTACACCAAAACGGGTTGCTCTTAGATTAGCGATGGAAACAGCAGCTGTTTTGAGTTAACTGAATCACCAGAATGAGTTCTTTAAAATGACTTGTTCAAAAGATATGTTTACTGATTCATTGAGTTTAGGTTTTATGGTTAGAATGGGCAGTAAGCATGGTCACATTTATTGTGCTATATACCAAGCTTTAACTGCATTTTCTCTTCCTTTATATTTAAAACCAGTATTAAGCATGGATTAAGAGACATCAGGTGTGCTAATCCTAGAACCTTAACAGGGTTTTTATGTTCCTTAATAGTTGAATAAAGTAAAATAGATCAGATAAAAATTTCATGTTTTTACTTTACTTTATTTGAAAGTTCAAGTACCTGGAAGTCAGTTGGGTCAGATGAAATAAGGAAAAAAATAATATGACTCTCTTATAACTTTAACAAAAAAATATTTTCCTGATTAAAAATAACCAATTTCTGCAATGTTTAAAAATGCTCAATATGTACTATATACTGTATTATTTATCCGGGATCACGTCTGTCCTAGTTTATTATTAAGTTATTGGCATAGTGTGTGGTTAAGTGACAGAGTGCCCCTCTCAGTCATCCGTATACCTCATTATTCAGGATATGGTTTGTTCAAGCCTTGACACGATTTGATACTGTTAACAAATCACAGCCTGATTCATATTGAAGGTGAATCATCGCAGTCAAAGCACAATGCGATTTACTCACTCATTTGTAAAGTGAATAAACAACATTTCCTTTAAGTAGTACTTTGTGAATCACACATATTATTAGCTGGCTTTGGAGGTATTCTAGTTAGGACCTACACTGTCCTAATTCTCAGATTTTACAGGTTTTACATCTGCACTTAAAACCCCTACTTCTGCCTGAACCTCTGTCGAGTACCAACTTCATAGAGGGACACTGATATAGTGCTGATTTCGGGATACAGTCTGATTAACGTGTTTCTTGAAGGGAGAAATTGCCATGTTTGTTAAAGTGCCATTCCTTGTTGGAGAATAACTTTAAATGCATTATTCTTATACCCCTTTCAGTATTTTTTTCTTACACAATTGAGGATGATAGTATAAATATTGTATTAATATCAAGGTTTGTTACCCCGACCTGTAAAACTAAAGCTAAAAGTGTATTTTTAAATACCAGCCATTTAGCAACTTATTGCTGTAGCACTTAGTTTCTCTACGATTCGAGGTCTCTGTTACCTGGTTGCTGTGTTATTTTTCTGTTTTTTTTTTTTTAAATATATTCAGAAATTGTTGTGATGTTTCCTTTTTTGGCTGTTTTGAACCATGTCAGGGTGGAATGATAGGACATGGGAACAGCAGTGTATTTAAGTGATTTGGTATGCAGTGACAGCAGCATTCTGTTTTATTGCAGGAGCCTTACTCTTATCTCCTTAATGGCTTATGAGCAAGGAAACAAAAAAGAAAATGCCAAAGTGGAAATGATTGGTCTTTATGGAAACGTCCGACAGAAAACAGACGTCTGCCAGATAAATAAGGCACTCTCCCTGTCGTTTTTTTCTTTCCCGTATCACAGGCTGCATTTGAAAAGGGAAACAGGGATAGCTTGTAGTTGTTTAAGTCTCTTGGCTCTGATAGACTAGATTATTGGTGACTATAGGTTAGCAGTAAGAGGATTCTATTGATTCTAATGTATGTATTCTGCTCTCTTTCATTAAACAATGTTTTTAAACCTTGTTAACAAACAACATTCAGCTTAATCAGCTTAAATGTGGCTCTGCAGATCTTAGCCTTCTAACTGCATTCAAAAAAATTTTTTGGTACATCAACTGTAAAGTGAGCATGTTTTTTTCATTATTTATTAAAGTTATACCACATAATAATGCATATATTTTATCTTATATATTTTACTAATATTTCAATAGCATACTGGATAACAGACCTATCCTATAACCAGAAGCTTCAAAGACCAATCAACAGTAAAGAAATTTAGTATTGAATAAAACCATTACTGTAGTTGTCTTTTATATGACTTGTCCTGCAGTTTTCTATCTTAATGTGTTCTATTTGTGCTGGAAAATTATGGGTTTGTTCTTGTTTTATTCCTTTTTTTTTGTACAGTGCCAAAAAACAGTTGTTGATGCTGGATTGTTGCTGACATTCGATTGTTCGCACGGAGGGCCAGAAGCTTTGTGTTTGTGCTGGTATCGATCATTGAAAGACAGGCTGACTTGAAAAGATTTGACCTTTTCAGTCTCCTTGTTTGCGACACATAATGCCGTTTTATATCCTGCTGTTGCCTAAGGATAAATCCAATTTCTTTTAGTTGGAAATGTGCTGTGCTTTAGGCTATAGGGTTTAATTTTTTAACAGTGTTTCCTTTAAGGATCGTTTCTTTTTACAAAACAGAGTGTATGTGCTATGCATGTAAGTGTGTGTTCATATATATATACATATATATATATATATATATATATATATATATATATATGAATTATACAGTATATGTATACATGTGTGTGTGTGAGTGTGTGTGTGCAATGAAAAAGAGAGAAGGAAAGACATAGAGGACACTTTACAAATCACTTTGTTAGCTAACCTTATTTGGTTTTTCCAGATAGACACTGGACAGAAAGAATCTGTGAAATATTTGACTGCAAGGTCAATTCATTTTTTTGCTTTTGCAAAGTTATTTAATGTTTAGATCTATTTAAGGGTTATTTCATTGTCTGTATGATGCTGTGAACTTTGTCTTTTTTCTGTTGTTCTGGCTTTTCTTACCTTTATCTTTTTCTGGTTGTGGAAACCAAAGGTTAATTGTAAATCTTGTACAGTAATAAATGTGCCTGGACATATAGCTATGTCGGACATAGCCATTAGCAAGTAAGTGATTCTTTTTGGGCTGCAGTTGGGATGATGCTAATTTTATCCTTGTAGTTTAATGCCAAGTTATAGAGTTCCTTACAAAATATTCATTCCTTTGAGATATTTTTCATACTGTCATGTTTACAGAACCAGTTCCAGTGTTTTAAAATTATTATTTTTTTGATAGACCCACAGAGGGTTTTGGATAACTGTAAAGTGATAGATAGATAGACAGACGGACGGACGGACGGACGGACGGACGGACGGACGGACGGACGGACGGACGGACGGACGGACAGACAGACAGACAGATAGATAGATAGAAGACATACAATGATATTTGTTTTTTTGAAACGTCTAAAAATATGAAAAGTCAGGAGTTATGAATTCTTTTGCAAACTAGTTTTTTGATTTTTAAACACTGTTTCTATGTTGTCAGTCAGAAGTTGCTTATTTAGTTGTAAAAAGCAAAATTTGAAGGAGTGAAAAATAGGCTTATCCAATATTTTCCTGTTATTTTTTTTAGATAAATTCATATTTTCTTTGTTGTTTGTCTAATTTGGTAATTGTTTACTGCTTTAATTTTTTCAGTTATTGTTGAACAGTGCCCTTTTGTGGTTATATCTATTAACTACACCCTCCGAGGTTTAATCCAGAATAAATATCCCGCCCCTTTAAACGAAATGACCAATCACAGTTTAGGATTATGCTTAACCGGTTTTTATGGGGTTACAAGTAAACCCTCAACATTGACTTTTAGGTACAATACTTCAAATAATCTCCAGAAATATAACGTGTAGCAAAAAAGTCATTAAACTATATATAATTGGTGCTGTACATACGTGGTTTAAATTAGAAGAATCCCATGTATACGTTAATTATTTAGTTAGTAAGACCTGAAATCCGAAACGTGGGGAAAATTTGACTCGCATACTCTTCTAGTCTTCCATCCAACAGAACCATTGCCGTCTTCAAGACTGATAATTAGCTTTCTAGATGTCACCCGTGTTACTATAACTGTGAAGGAGGCGCTATTCAATATAATAAAACAAGGTACAGTCGTCTTGTCAAAATCAAACTTTGAAATGGGTTGAATACACGAATTTTTAATTGTAACATCTTGTGCATAGTTGTAAACCGTAATGAACTTTCTAACCACCAGCGGCTGTTAGCGGACGGTTTTTGTGTCGCACTTTCTACTTAATTGGGTCGCAAAAAGAAGGGTATCGTTTTCCTAAGTGTTGATAAAGTTTATGTTTTTTATTTTATTTTAACGTTTAATGAATAGTTCTCAGTGGGTGGTTTGTTGTGGCGTGAATGCCATGGTGACACCTAGGGGTGGGTCCATTCTTCTCAAACTCTTCGCTTTTTTTTTTCTTTTTTAGTTTTTTGGTTTCTAGGCAACGGAGCACCGCTGTAAAAAGCTGCCCTCTACATCCCTGCTGCAGAGTTATCCCTGACCAAGGCTAATATTGGGTAAGTCTGGATGCTCTGTGGGTTTATTTTCTAGAGATTTTGATTTGCAAAGCTTCAGAGTTGCATTGTTGGCTCTGTGAGCTTTCTTCTTTTATCTCTTAATAATATTTTCATAGATTATAGAAAAGTACGCTTCTTTTCAATATTTTTAATCAAAGGCAAAATAAACAAATATTTGATTTTCTTTCTCATCAGCTCTACATGTCTTATTTCACTCTTCATGAACATACATATATTTTTCTTTTGATCGAGTCAATTAACTGTAAAGAACAGCTGGATTTATTTTTTTTTTTTAATAATTTCTTATTTACTCCTGTAGGGAAAACGTTTTCTAAAAAAAAACAAAACCTTTTTTGTTTGTAAAAATAGGAAAATAATATTCTGCTAAAGAGACATATGACCTGGATGCTTGTTTGAGCGTCTCCTGAATGTTTACATTTTAATTAGTTTTAATCCTTTAGATTCTACCATAGTCCCTCCATTTTCAAGAACCTTAAATTACAGGTTAGAAAACAATATATCCTTTCTAGATTGTCAAAGTATTGACTTTGTTTGGTTTTCTTTCATCAGTCCTTTTTTCATATGTATTCCGCGTCCCTCGAATCTTATTAGTGAATCTTAAGGCAATTATCTATTAAATATCTGAGCCACCCTGCAGGCTGTGCTTCATTCATCCTCCTTTCTATGATGAGTCTGTCTGCATTTGTTTTACCTCACTGTTATTGGTCTGATATCCCTGTGAAGGATTTTAAATCCTTGTAATTTCTTTGACAGACTTGTCTTTTTCATCCTTCTTATCCCCTTGTTTTTTAACATCCACCTCAGATGTCTATCTCAGATGAATCCCTAAAAGGCTTGACTGTCAGGTATTAGTGTCTATATGTGTGCATGTCGTCCAGAACCTGAGCCTGTCTGATTTTCAGCAGTATACTGGTTATCACTGGCTGTTTGGTGTTAGTGAAGCCCCCTGTAAAGGGTTCTGAGCAGCTTAACTCTTCGTCCTCCATATGTCAGCTGAGATAAATCCTTAGTTCTGCAGGGAATAAGCTGGAAGGAGCATGAACAAATCAACAGGTGAGCTTTTATCCCTCTGCTGATAAGAAACTGCTCATTTGGGAGTGAACATGATAGAGTTTTTGTGTTCAATTTCACAACTAAAACCCAAAAGCCCAATAATGCTCAGGGATATACATGAGTAAAGCAAAAAAAAAAAAAAAAAAAAAGAAAGAAAAACAACTGCTAGATTCTGACCTCCAATTTAAACTGTTATTTCATTTTAAAAATATTAATATTAATCTGTTTGTGTCTAAAAAAAAATCAATTTCCCTGCTAGGTTCTGAATGTGGTTTGTTCTTTTAAATTGAACTAAGATTAAATCATCTTACCGCATACAAAATAACATTTTAACATTTTAGTTTAAAATTATAACAGTAATGCCACCTGAGCTTTAAGGGAAGTTCAAATTCTCCAGTTAAAAAGTTGAGTTGTTTACGTTTGAATTGATTATGTGTAGAGGGGCTTCACTGGCGTCCAGGATCAGATTGACTTCATTTTTAATTGTTTAGTTCTTATGGTGAGTGATGCAGCTTTAGTAGAGCCCTATGGAGACACCCTCTGTTAGTTGGCTGAGGTAAGAGAAAACCAGCTCTTAGATCCATATCAGTCAGGTCAATAATTAGATAAACCTTTAAATGTCTGATAGCTGTTTTACATTTTCTGCAGATAAATGCTTAGAAATAGAAAATTGCCAAACTGTTCGCTGCAAGCAGGTTATGCTTTTTGTACTTTTTCTGTGGGACTGTTTTGTTCCCAGTCAGATTTCTGTTTTGTTCAAAGTCATTTGTGTGGATATCATTTGTATGTAAGCCTTTATTTTTCATTTTAAATATTTAAATGACTAAATAATGTTTTCATTTCTTTTTATTTCAGTTTGTTTCAGTTTTTTATTGATACCTGTGGCCGAAACGCAGAACTGCAGCCGTCTTCTGCTTGTTCTCGTAGCTCGTGCTGGTAACCTGACAAGGTTTATTTTTTACCTGGAGTTGCCTTTGATGTTTTGAGTTGAGCTGGATGTCGGCTGCTTCTAAATATCCACTAAATTAATCTTGAATATAACGCTTTAATTCTTTGCTTGGTTGGACTCATTTAACATGGACACGCTTGACGTCACAACCGCCAAAGAGCGCGGGAACTTTTGACCCAAACTACATTCAGGTTCATAGATGCATCGACTTTGAACCTTGTTTTAGTCATAAAGGGTAAAATAAAAAAGGATTTTTTTCTTTTCCCTTTTTCTTTCTTAATTTATATTGTTTTTTTTTAAATATATATTCCAGTATTTCTTCTAACATCTGTATTAGGATTATTCAATTGATTATTTTCTAAATAAACACATTTTTCCACATTTTTAGTCCATTTCTCTCTCAAAGCCTATATAAGTGTGTCAGTATAGAAGGCCAAATGTGCCTTTGTCTGATCACTATGATCTCAAATGTAGGTGTGAGTATTTATATACAATTATATAAGTAAATATTAAAAGATAACATTTGCATTACATAACTAATTGTATGGAAATCTGTCAATTTGAATTATAATCCTTTGATATAGCATTTCAGTAACTATTCAACTAATTCATTGTTGGGACTGTAGCACTTATAAACTAACCGTAGCTTGAAAGGACAAATTTACTGTTATTTATTAAAGAAAATGAGAATAAAATAACTGAGTGGACGATGAAAATTTAAATATACACACTAATCAGTTGCAGCAGGTTCTCCATTTTTTTTATTTCATCTTTATGTTTTGGTATTCGTGACAAATAATCATTGAAGTAGTTTCTATCCTGTGTTTTCTATACCAGAGAATTGTGATGCCACAGTCCCTCATTTTACTGAGAAGGTGACTGAGCCTGAATGGAGAGAAGAAGAAACACCAGACCTGGGGTTCTCCAGTGGACTCCTGCTCCGCTTCGGATCTCACCCACCACCGCTCTGACATCTGAGGATTCCTGGGAGGATGAAGATGAAGAGGAGGAGGATCCAAAAGAGGATGATTTTGTTAAGCAGATGGATGAAAATGGCATCATTGGGCTTTCAGAGGCACTGGAGGATCTGAAACTAGGGGAAGCTTGTGGTTACAATGATCCTTCAAACACAGAGGATGCAGTTGGTGGTCAAGATCGAGCACTTGAAACCTCAGGAGAAGCTGATGCCCCGCTGGCCCGTGAGTTTCATTCCTTAAGAGGGCAGATTTTCTAAATCCCACTGTATGAAGGAAAATAAAAAAACAAGATATTGAGATATTTAGTTAGTTAATGCATAATTATTAAACCCAGCATCAGACACATGTTTCAGATACTTCCAAAAACACAAACTTTATGGAGAGATCTAAACAAACATCAAACATTTAGCTTTTAATTCATTTTGCTTTTAAATGCATGTAGGATAAAGATGAATATTTGTTTTAAATCATCATCAGAACATTTGATAGGAAACCAACTAACACATCCTAAGCATCCTGAAAACCCAAATGAAGGGAGGGAACAAGGTAGAGATGGATGATCAGTGACGCTAAAGAATGGGAGACGGTCCACTGGGACAATTGAACAGACTTTCCTGTGATGAACAGGATTATTTGAGGAAAAAGTTTATTTGGATCAGAAAAGAAATTAGTTACAATCCTCCCTGTTAAAAAAAGCTTTTATTTTGGAGGTATGTGGGGATTATAACCACTTATTCTATTCAGTCATTTACTGAACAAATCACAGTTACTTTCAATAACTGCTTTGTTTAGCAATTTTAAACTTATGATGATTCTTTTAAAATAAGATTGGATTTGTCCTTTTTTATTTTTCTTTTTTTTGTGACAAAAATAACCAAAAGTATCTGGAGTCGCTTTCTCTCCTCGGTCGATCTAATTCTACAATCGTTATCATTGGGTTACTTTTTAAGTTAGGTTTTTTTTCCTAATTTTCCAAACACTGTTAGATATTCAATGATGAAATATAAGAAAAGAAGGTAAGGTTGGGTAAATATGCACCTAGAAAAGGATGTGACTCTGTCCTGAAAACATGCAGGAGTTCAGCTGTTATCATACAAATTGTATGACCTGTTTTTTAAAGTGTGTTTTTTGTTTTTGACAGAGTTTGATATAAAGGGTGGGTTAAAAGCCTGGACAGATGATTGGACAGCAGGGCAGAGCGAGAATGGCCATGGCAGACATTTCATCATGAGCGAGGAAGAGGATGAAGATAAACAAGAGAGTAAAAGAACAAGAAAGAGAAATGAACTCCCTCGTACATCAGGAGAGCTTGAAGCTATGGAAGGTTTGGATAATTGTTGTAGGTTTGATATAAATCTGGTTGAAAACGCTGAAGTCGGCCATCTGGTATGTGAGCCTGCAGTCACCGCCTCCTTTCTACCTCATCTTTACCATTTCACTGTGGAGGAACTGGCTGCAGCTCCAGGAATCGAAGCAGAAACCTTCCCAGACATGTGCTTGACAGAAACAGACTCTTATTACAGTCATGCAAGTGTCAACTCCAGTCCTCGGTGTCTGGAGACAAAGCCCAGGGCTTCTCCTCTGCCAGCAGAGCTGTTTTTTGAACAAACTGCATTAAAAGATATTCCTAAAGGAGTGTCAGAAAAAAAGAAAGCTGGACGCTCTTCTGAAGCTATATGTTCAAGGACATGTTCCCTTGGAGGAGCCAGGAAAGAGTTTTCAAAACCCGAACAGCAGAGCAACGGTCCTCACAGAAATCGTCCTTCAGGAATGAAGGAATTCAAGTAAGTTTGTGTTTAATTCTTCTCATTCATTCCTCATTAGTCTACTTTTTGTTGATCTTTCCTTTTTTTTCCATAAGGGCATTAAGAAGTCGGCACACACCAGACTTCTCTAAGGTGGAACCCAGGGTTCATTTCCCTAAACGTGGCTACAATCCTCCAAGAAGCAAGGGCTCATTGACAAGGACCTCCCTGTCCCCTGAGCCCCCGATGGTGTTTAAATCCCCTGCCGACATCGTTAAGGAAGTGCTGTTTAACACAGCGACCGATGGGTCCTCCGCTTCCTCTGATTCCAACACTCCGACAGACGTTCCAACCGCCACGGTCCCTCCAGAGTTCACGTGTCCGCGGCAGGCCATCATTCTGCTGCAGCAGCTTCAGGTACGAGCTGGAAGAAAACTGCTTCCTTTATGGTACCGCAGCTCATAATGTCCAACAAACGGTAATGGATGGATGTTTGAGAACTACAAAAGTGGTTCTTCAAAAGCCTTTTATTAACCTATAATCTGAAATGTTTTCTCAGAAGGCGGAAATACCACCAAGAATTCACACAAGAGCAGTTTATGCATATCTCCCTCTTGGATAACCTGGAATTTGTTTTAAACTCATCCACAGCTCCGGGTCACATCAGTTCATCATTGTGAAACAGTTTACACTTTTCATGGCTTGAATTTTGTTTCCCTTTAAGTTGAGGTCACCTCCTAGAGGCGATGATTGAAAACAAAGCTAATTTTTGAAAGCAATAGTTTCATGTTTTTTTATTATAAAAAATGATTAATTGGATTTGATAGCAAAACAAATCTGAGATTAGATTTTTAAGCTCAGCTCTAGAACAAGTGTTGAAAAGTTGTATCTGTTAATTTGATCAATTTACTCAAATTTAAAAATAATGTTTATTATTAACATTTAAGCTATTAATAATAAAGATAAAAGTTATATCTCACTAAACTAAATGTTCAACTATATGTTGAATCTCAATGAAAATGTTAATAATGTGAAAATGTGATTAAAGTTAAAGAAAATCGATTTGTCTTCATAATGTCGTTTGCCTTTTAATGATCAACAACCTGCAAAGGACAGAAACAGACACAGGTTGAAGCATTTAGGTGAACTGGATTTTATTTTGGGTTATCGGAGGAAAGAAGGCTAAATACAAACTGTACCAATTAGCTCCCTTTTTTCATTGGTGTATGTTTTGCAAACCAGTTGAAACCCATGTAACCAGTTTCTTTCACCTTCCCATTATATATGGTCTTCATTTAATAATATTTAGAAAATCTCAATAAGATGAACAAACTCTTGGATTATAACCTAAAAAAGAATGAAAAGCTGAAGCAATAGGAATGATGCTTTATGCTCAGCGGAAGTGGACTTTAACATTCAAATTATTTCACTGTGTTTAGCTAATTTTTTAAATCAAGCTTTTATTCAGAATAAAACTGCAATGAGCTATCCCTACCCTGCCTTCTCTTTATTTTGTCCCGATGGTTTGTTTTATCTTTCTCTCTGCAGGAAAACTACAACAGACTGCTGACCAAGAACGCCGAGGCGGAGAACACGATCGATCGTCTCCGTCTGGAAGCCAAGGTAGTTTATCTCAGGGCCTGAAGCATCATTTTTCGTATTTAAACCTTTTTTTTTGTTTTCACAGGAAAGCATTGGTTTATCTTGGTGTCTGTATGATTTACCATTTATCTCACTTAAAAGGGAATTCAAAACAAAGCTTTAGATCAATAATAACAGTGGGAGTTTTTATTAAATATAAGTAATGGTGAATCTCTTAACACTCAGATCATTTAGGTAAAAATTAAAAAGAAAAACAAAACCCTGTTAGGCTGTTGGGCCACGTTGCTGCCACCATCTGAAACAATTTACCAAGCTGCCGAGGAGTTAAAACTATGCTGACATCATCCAGTTTTATGCTCCATGTTGGGAATAGTTGTTCTCTTCTCAGCCACTGGTGATCAAATAATTACAGGTAAGTATTTTAGCAGCATTTTCACCAACATCTTTAACGGCTTTGTCCATAAAGAATTGGATCTTTTGGAAGCTGTATCTACAGTTGTGGTCAAAAGTTTACATACACTTGTAAAAAACATAATGTCATGGCTGTCTTGAGTTTCCAATAAG
>JAUZNJ010031269.1:0-14316 GCA_034780135.1 Jordanella pulchra | reverse complement strand
TATATATATATATATATATATATACACAAACTGCTTATATGCTGACTTTTTGGATTTTGAATTACAGAGAACGTACAGTTTTCCAGAGTCCTCACACATTCCTTCGTTCCTTTAAGTAAATACTTTTATAGATAAACATATTTTTAAGAGTTATACAGCCATGACCTACTATTGTTACATTTATATACACATGGGCCTCGGTTTTACAGCTGCATTGTTTTTTTTAAAAAGAGGTCTTTTTTTCTAACTAATAACTAATTTTCCCCGTCTTCCATTGATGCAACTTACTTATGGGCCAGAGGAAGGGTTTCACTGTAAGCTATAGATACTACAATCTTAAAGTTATCCCTCCAGTGTAAGGTGTATTCGCGTCTCATCTTGAACAGGTTTGGGATGGAAGATAAGCTAAAGCCCACACACCCACACAAAAAGCTCTGTGCATTTGCTAGTGTGGAAAAAAAAGCCTAAGGCACATAAACTATCTGGGTAGTTTTATAAATTAAGAATGAATAGCTTGGCGTTCAAAAATATGTCATGTGTTAGAACTTTTACTCTCCTCAAGTCTGCAACAGGTTAGGAGACAATATTTATTTCGCTCACCAGGTGTGAAGGCCAGGTTCTTTATGCAACTGTCACAAGTGTGAAGAGAGCAAGAGAAACTTTCAACTTAAAACAAGAATTAGAGCTCATGACAAAAAAAAATTACAATTAGACATTTAGGTCCTAGTACAAGTATTTTCACTTTTTGTTTATTCTTCGCTATGTGGAAATTTATTTTGTTCTAAAAACACATAGGAAAAAACATAAGATCTATAATTATAGAAGTGTGGAGTTTTTAATTTCTGTTGGTAGATATGAACTTAGCCTTAATTATTTTAAAACTTTAATATATTTTCATCTAGACCAGCTACAATTTAAATGTAGCTTGGGCTGTATGTTAGTGCCCCTTTCCTTCTGAAAATTAAACTTTAGTCCAATTAAAAGGTCTTTTTCAGCTACCTAAAAAAATGCATTCAAGGATTGCCTTGTATTTGGTGCTGTTAAAAACCCATGTCCCTGATAACCAAAAAAATTCCAATTTATGATGCAACACCACCAGCTTCTACTGTTGGAACGTTTCAGGGGGGTGTGCACTGTTAGTTCTGATTGAGATAAATGACCTTGAAGGTGGGTCTAATAAAAATTTCCAATTTAGTTACAACTTTTAAGATTTCTGTTTTGTTTTTCTAACATGGGGGTAATTTTCATAGAAAAAAAGAATACTTAGGACTTATACTGATAGAGATGGAAAGTATTATCTTTAAATTTTTGACTCTTGACTCAGGGTGACTATGATCAATTATCAGTAGTAGTTGTCTTACATTTTAAAAATTAAGGGTTAATTCCAACATCCAATGGAAGCCAAAGCAGAACTGATGATATGACACACAGTGTTGGCAACAGCAGAATGTAAAATTTTAACAGTTACAAAAACAACACAGTTAAGCTCTCTTGGTAAATAATTTAAACAAACTGTCAGTAGCTCTATATCTAAGACTTATGACTCTCTAGACGTTCAACTCACATTTAAGGACAATGATGAAGCTACATTTGCTATTTGCATAAGTTAACACAATCAGCTAAGCGGTAATCATCACAACTCAGCCAGCAAACTGCTAACATAATTCTAGCCAAATACATGTCCTTCGAAAGCAAAAGAATAACGTTTTATGTCAGTGAATGTGTATATTTGTGCACTTGCAGTGCATTATAAATGCTGATGTGTATGAAAAGAATTGATGCAGGAAAAGTTAGGAGAAGCAGAACAGTATTGGTTTGTGCATGTTTTTTCTTCATAAAACAAAATTGTGGTCAATGTAAAAACACAATATTTGTGTTTATGGCAGTTGTATAAAATAGGGCTAATTGATATTTTACTTAACACTGGCCATAGCAAGACTGCATAATCTAAGAATAAGCAGGTTACTTAGCCACTTTAAATTAATCCAAACGAAAAGAAATGAAATAGAAAAAGATTAAATTAAAACTAAAGACTAAATTACACTGACTAATGTGATTGACTTACTGACAGCTGTTGTACTAGTCTAAGACATAATGATGTTGTTGTGGTTATAAGATGTATTATTATCCAAATATCAGAATTAAATGTTCATTTATACCGAAATATTAAAGCTAGATTTTAAATTTGAACATAAGTATTGGTTTTGTTGAGTGAGAAAAGTTTGATAAACAATTGAGCTGATCTAATCTGTCACAGTTTCACTGGTAACTACATAGCAATGACTGAATGAAGATAATTCTATGTTGAAAAAAAGTATTCATGTAGTTAAGCTACTTTTTTATTTTATCATAGTTTAGCTTGCTACATTTCTCGTGTATGTAGCTTTAGTGTAGTGAAACTTCATTTAATGTAGAATAACTTGTAGCTTAACCCACTACAATTTCTAAGTAGCTTGCCCAACACTACACAAAATACTCCATTGCTGATATTTTGGCTGTATCTTTGCTAGGGAGCTCTAACTTGTTTCCTAGAGTTTTCACATTGGCATGTAAGGATGGATGGAAGAGATTACTGGAATTTCCTTTTTCTCATACTTCTGCTCAACCCTACTTTGCATCCTCTGCATCTCCTTTTCAACTCAGCCATTTTTAGAAATAGTTAAAGTATTATTTCAGTTTTTTAAATGTTATGAGCTACTCTTGGGTGTAAAAACATAACTCATTGCTTGCATATTATGACAAATGACCACTGTTTGTGAAAAAAAAAAACTTTATTTCATAACCAATAGTTACACGCTTAGTGTTAAAGGCATTTTTTAAATATATATTTGCTTGTAGGTGGCCGTATAGGCCCTTCAAATGCTACAGGCAGCTAGTACAAGCAACCTGGATATATACATGAGAAAGAGAAATGCCATCTGGTATCTAATAGAAGGACATGGCTACGACAGATGGAAATGTTAACATAAAATACTTAACGTGAGTGCTACCAAATACTGTCTCAAAGGTTTCTGAGCACAAAAAGGGCATGTTGCTCAATAACAGCTATTCTGCCAGCTGTTTAAAAATAGCCAACTGCACCGCCTTTAAAAAACTAAAGAGAACTGTGGTTGCTTATCTAATATGATGAAACAAAACTAATATTTGTGAACCCAACACTTAAATCAAGTCCGTGGCCTTTTGTTTATTTTGTTCACTGACATGGTGCGGCCCCAAATATACAGTATCATGGAACACCTTCCTCTATTTGAGCAGGGTCATGGAGCACTAGTATGGAGCTTTTATTATACCTAGATGGAAATAAAGCAGAACGATGTGACAGAGAAAGTGGATGAAGAAAACTCTCAATTCAGTCACTGCAAAGTGTAAAACAAAATGTTGCCAGTACAGGGCCTCCATCAGTTGTAAATGATGAGAGTAGTGGTGGCAAGGGGATGACATGCAGAGGGGGCACAGTGAACAGGTACCCACAAAAGGCCAGGTTGCTTTTACAGCATTTCAGGTATGAGTTAGCTAAACAAGCTCAACTTTATGACAAACCTAAAAAACACCAATAAGATCATTGTAATAATGTGCTATTGTCAAGTTAATTTGTAGCCTATTGTAAATTAAGATGACCATATTTTGATTTATAAAGAGAAGACTTGGCCAAGTCAAGGTTGCTCTGTTGTTCTTAAAAATCTTGTAAGTATAGGCATACATAAGGGAACTATAAGCAGAATTTTACCACTAGGTGTGCTGTTGAGTGCTGTCTATTAGTGTTGTAGTCAATCAGCATGATGAAAAGTGGCCCCTGTGTCCTCCAACAGTCTAAGCCTATAGCAGCGTAACTATAGAGGTAGCTCAGGATAACCCGAACCACTCTAACTTTAAGCTTTATCAAAAGGGGAAAGCCTAGCCTTAAAAATAGACAGGATGTCTGCCACACAGACTAAAACTGGTAGTTGGTTCCTCCCAGTCCCACAGAGCATTGCAACTAAAATATTTGCCTCTCATTTTAGTTTTAGAATTTCTAGTAACTACAAGTAAACCAGTAGATTTAGAGCAAAGTCCTCTGTTAGGAAAGTAAGGGACAATCAGATCTCTGATATTGGATGGAGTGTGGTTATTTAGCGCTTTATACATGAGAAAGGATTTAAATTCTATTTTGGATTAAACAGAAAGCTAAATCAAAAGCTAAAATAGGAGAAATATGATCTGTCATTTTAGTTATCACCACATCTCTGGCAGCAGCATTTTGGATCAGCTCAAGGCGTTTAACAACAATTTGTGGACTTCCTGATAGTAAAGAATCATTATAGTCCAGCCTTAAAGTAGCACATGCATGCACTAGAGTCTAAGGATCATGTCTGGACAAGACAGTCCTCCTTTTTGCGTTATTCCACAGATGAAAGTACATTTTATAAACCTGTTTGATTTAGGATTTAAATCACAAGTCCTCATCAATAATAACCCAATGTTTTTAATTTTATAATCTGAGATCAATTTAATTCCATCCAGATGAAATGACTGAATAATCAGATTCTGGTCATAAATATTTGGAATTAAACACTTTTCAAGAGCAGATTAAAATGTAACCATAATAGCTCACATCCTGAGTCATGCTGACAAGAAAGAAAAAATCTAAAATATTATTCAGGAAGAATAAGCATTTCATTACTTTCCTTTCTGGTCCATCATTTCCAGTCTTGGAAGTAATGGTATAAGTAACTGTGTTAGTTTTTCATTAAAAAAGTAATCTAACTAATTACTTTTCCATACTGGTAACCCTGTTAAATTACCTGAAATCTAACACAGAACTTTACTACAACTCAATCATCAGTGACTTTTCATAAACAAACTCACTGTAGTGGAAGAGATATACTGCAGGCAAGGTAGGGCCAACAGGGGGCTGAAATAAAGAAATACGTGACGCCGATTGGCTGTGGAGCTGTAACATGGGCAGGTGTTCAGCATGTCTTTAATCAATACCTTCTTTACTTTCTCAGTGCTATACTGATTTTACTTTCATGGGTTGTGCTTTTGCCCGTAAAATACTGGCATCATGCAGTCTTGCTACTTTTTTTTTTAATAGCATGACCCTTGTAACAATGAATGCAATATGCTTTGAATACTTTGCAACCGAATTAAACAGGGGTGTCATTGAATTCTATTGCAAAGACAACTCTATTTTTTACATTTTGTTTTATTTTATTGCTTGAAAAGCATTAATTTTCAACGTCATACTTATTTTCTGGCTAGTTAAGACTCAATGTAAAAAATATAAAGTTATAAGCATCTTTTTGATTTTTTTATTATAAACAAAAAATATCACATCTACATGATTATATGGCCAGTAATTATTCAAAGTTTTCAGGTGTGCGGTCCTTATAATTAATTATGTAATTCTTTATTAAATTACAAACATGTTTTATTAAGTTACCCAAATTCTTCAACATTACGATCATTAAAAGTAACTGCATAGTTACTTTGACTATTAACCAGATACTTTTATCGAGCAGTAACTAAGTTACTCACCAAGTTACTTTTTGGGAGTAGCTACAACTAATTACTATATTTAAGTAACGTTCCCAACACGGATCATGTCCCATGTCTGTTCTTTCTTTCGCGTATCTGTTTTTTTTTTGCTTCTTGTTAACTTTCTGTCTTCAGATTTGGTTTGGGCTTAGAAAGGTTACTAAGCTGTCAAGATTTAATAACTGTAAGTTAAAAAATTCTGTTTGATATCTGATTTGTTTTAATAGATTGTACTGAAACACAACATTAAAACAAGATTTAATTAATAAGCAAACAATAAAAGGCAGCACATGGTTGCAGCATTAGAGAGGGCAAAATCTTAATAAGATGATAAAAAAAGTCCTTGTAAAGCACTGCCTACAGCATGAATAAAGGTTAGTACGAAAAAGATGCTTAAGAATTAACGACTGACCTTTGTTTAGTATATTTAGAGCTAGTTATGAGATGGAAAAAGGAGGAAAGAAGACATTTAAGAATGAGTGCATGAATGAATGAACCCCACTGTTACTACTCTATTACTACTGCTATTTTTTATTAGTTTTTCAGGAAATGGTAACACTTGTGGGAAGAGAAACATTCCTGCTGTTAAATTTGATTTTTATTGCTCAATGTGAGTAAAATTGTAAAAATAAATGAAACTATTACATTTCCGTTTCTTAATTTTATCTTGACAACATTTCATTATTTTTCATATCCAAGCTAAAAATGTACCCAGATTAGTCTCAGAAATCCGGTCACCTCAGACTATTGGCCTTACAAAATATGATTGTTATATTTTTACACAAATCATTTTCAGACACTAAGATTTTACGTCCTCGGTTCTTTATATTTTGAATACCTTTCCTTCTATAGAACTCTGTCACTTTTATATAATCAAACTGTGGCTAGCTGTATCTTCCAAAATCCTTGTTTAATATTATAGTTTATAAATGTTAAAATTGGTGCCAACAGATGAACAATTGTAGAACCATACATCTTTGAGCTTGAGTTAGAACCTGAAGCCGAGGAAGTGGAGCCTCCTGCACAGCCAAGAAGAATGCAGTAAGCAGTTTCTGAGTGGTAAGTAAGGAGCCTGTTGTTAGCTTGTGCTCAATGACAATTATGTTAATGTCAAACAAATATACAAAACACTGAAAACACATCATTAAATTCCTACATCTCCTTCAGTTGCAGATTTGCAAAAAGCAGTAAGGACTTAACATTCTTCCACTCTGTCTTTTGGTGAATCCTGTTGTATTCTTTTAGTCTTTTTATACAGAGTCCTGTGTGAAGTGATTTCTCTTTAATTTTTTGGCAATCAGACTGGGACATTGCCAATAAAAATGAAATAGAGGCAAGTAACTCTTTTTGCTGTGACTTGGAAAATGATCATGGATATAATGTTTATTACACCCAACCGCAAAACATTTGTCACTCCGAGCAGCCATTGCTCAGCAGTTTAACTGACCAAACTAAAAATGAAGTAAGCAGAGCTCTGCTGGGGTTGCTAGTTTAGGGGCTGTTTAGTGCTGATTTTGACATAATAATCAGGAGATTTTTTTGAAATTGTTGATTTCCCAAATACATTTTTCTTTTGCCAAAAAACAGCCCGTGGTTGTTTTTTTAGCACGTTGGCTGTTTACAGGAACGATAGATAACCATATGGCCTTACGATATCACGAATTGAATTGAATAGTGAATTTTACATAACAGGTCCCATTTGATGAATCACCTAGGCTTTTTTAGCAGCCAGTGATTAGATGCAGCATGCAGCGCATGCATGCTGATATTGCAGCATATGGAAGAAACCAGCTGTGTCCAATAAGGAGCTTTTGAGCACCTCTCCATGTTTTGCAGAGCAACCTCTGTAAAAAACATAAGCTCTCAATTACATAGAGATTGAGATGCATAAATTCCGGTCTTGTGGTTTGAAAGACTATGTGAACACGTGTTCTCCTTTATTCACTTCTTTGAGATGAATCAGCCAGTGTCCATTTTGTCTTGTTTAGATCTGGGATGTATTTCATTTTCATGCCCATCAACTTTACACATTGCATAAATTCTGAGAAATGCACATTAAAGTACAGACAAACCTGCAAAACACTTTCAAGGAAAACATGAAGGATAAAACCAAAATTGACGTTGCGCAAAAGGAGACTGCCATCTTTATTCTTTTTATGTATCACTCTGTTTTGGTTTGTGTGCTGTTTTTTTCTGTGTAACATCTCCATCTTCTTGTTGGGTTGCCAGTTTTGATCATTTTCAGACATCCTTTTTTTGTATGTGTTTCATGTCAGAACATTTTTCTTCACTCTGCTCTCTACCAGGAGCTTAAAATGTCCCACTCCCACCTTCAGTCAACATTTTTCTTTCCTCATCTTTCTCTATCCTACACCCTCTTCCAGGTTATCTCTCTCTATCACTCTGACATTATTTGGCTGCATCACTCCTCACACCTTTCACCTCTCTTGTCTCCAGAACTCTGGCCACAAGGACTGTGATGTCCAGTATGCGGAGCTGGATACTGCAGCTTTGGCCTCATCTCCCAGCCCACGAAGTTCTGCTCACACTGGCCCTGGGGACCTTGTCGAGTATGCAACCATCCAGCCTAGCTCACACTAGCGCATGCCATTATAGGCCTTTCCCCTCAGACTTTGGCCTCAAGGTACACAGACTGACGCTTTCCAACCCCTCTCTTATGCCCTCTTTCACTTGCATTGATATCCCTTCTTTTCATCCACAAGGATCCCTTTTCCATTCTCCTCATTGGTCACCTCTGACTTTCCTTTGTGTTGCTTTGCAGAAAGTAATGCTGAAGTACATACATATACATATATATATATAGATATATATATAGATATATATATATATCTATATATATATCGGTATCTTTGCGGGGCCTTTCCTTGACTTCCATTCAGTTCTACAGCCTGACAGTGACCCTTACCCTAACTCTAATCATTATGGGGTCATCCCTATCCCCGACACCAACCTAAACTGAATTCGCATCTTAGTCCTAAATGTGACCCCTTACCCATAAACAGCAATTCCCAGTGTGGGCCATTGGGCCCCACAAGGAGCAGCTGGTCCCCACCACGTGCCATTTTCCTTGAAAATGGTCCTCACAATGTATTAAAAACAATCAGACACATATACATACATAGTCAGGCTATCAGATACTGTACAAAGGGACCCCAATAAAAAGACATATATTTCTACATTTAAATAACACAAAAATTCAAAAGCATGGTATCATCAGAGATCAAGCACTCTAATCAGGAAAACATTTTATTTTTGAAAGAATCAAGAGAAAACTTTGTCTAACAGGGATTTACATTTAATCACAGTTTCAAAAATAATTCAAGGAAGTATTTTATTTAAAAAAGAAATGCAGCTCTTATTTTTCACCAACCACTAAGCACATCACACAAGGTTGCAGTACAACTAAAAGAGGAACCTTTGCCCCAGGTGGGGTGGTGGGATGGTTGGCTTCATCTTAGAGTCGGGTCCTCTGCCAGAGAGCACTGGGAGCTTTACGTTTTTTTTTTGCGGTATCTTAATTGTTCCTGGGACTGCACCCTTCTGGACTGAGATGTCTGATGTTTTCAAAATGTCTCCAACTCCCATGCGGAAGACCAGGGTTCAAATCCCACATGGGTCATACATAATATAGGGATATATATCAGGCTCATAATATCCTGTGGTAGTTCATGGGCAAGACCATTAGACTGACTACTGTTCCTAATGATAAGAGACCAAACAAACACATAACCATAGTTGCTCATACATCGCTTGGTCTTTTTTATTTTATTTTTTTTTACTTTGTATTTTGTTCCATTTATCTTTTAAGTTCTTGGACCCGTATTTGTTGTTCTGTACTGCAAAAAATGCATACCCACACCACAATAGCGCTTACTATTTACTATGGGGTGTTCAAAGAAATCTACTGCATTAATGTGCAGCACAAAGCATTGAGATTAATTATATTGTTTTTTTTTAAAAAAAACAATTAGGCTCAAAATGATCTCTAATGGTTTTTGATAACATAATATGGCCATTCCAATTTGTCTTGGTCATCTTCATTCACTGTGTCCATGTGTTTAATCGTTGCTGGATTTCCATGTAATCCAAATACCTTTCTTATAGCTTCTCCACTTGTGCCGAACACAAGTCAACTCCTCTTAAGGAATAACTAGAATACAAAAAACATGCTAATTAGAATGTAAAAAATAACAAGAACAATACAAGTATTTTTTTGAAAAAGGCCTCTGATCATTTGCTTTATGCCTCATGTTACATAACCAGAGACATGCACAAGTGTAGCTTGTTTATGGGAAGGTGGATTTAATCGCTTTCTCTTTTTATTGAATTTTGAATAAATAAAGATTTTCCAAAGAAATAGCAAAATAAATAAGAAAACCCGCCCTGACATGCCCAATATATGATAAACGGTATCTACAAATGATGAATTTATTTATGATTTTACTTGGTTCTTGTCTGGCTTTTAGCTGTACTAACACACCTACAACCTCATAAAGATATTTCATGTAAAGCAGTTTGCCTTAACAGTCGCTAATGTTTGAAACGTCTTTTTGAAGTGATTGGGCCACTTATAAACTCTGATTAGTAATTGAGTAAAACATGCCCTTATCTACAACATTATGCTGAGCAGAGAGAAATCCTTCAAAACATGACCAAGCTCCCCAGCACTACTAAAGTTGATTGGACAGAATTGAGGCTCCTTCCGTTCCGCAGCGAGCACCCTCTCAATTTTTGGTTGTTACATCTTATGTTCTCAAACCTGTTTACTTCCACAGGGTAGAATGAAGCTTTCCTTTAGAATATTTTTTCTCACCTCCGCTTTTCCTGGGGAAGAGAAGTTTCCAGGGTCAGGCAACAGAAATCTAAAGCTTGTTACTTGTTTATCCATTTTTGTTTTGTACAAAAACATGAGACAATGGTTTGTTTTTTTTCTTATTTAGGTTCAATAAATGGAAAACAAAAGTACTAGCCAGTTTTTTTTATGTTTAATGTTAACCTTTGCCCTATCACTGTTGAGAAAGGTGACAGTGGAAGATCTTCAGAGTACTTTTTTCTGGCTCTGCAGATAGTCACCACAATGATAAACAGAAAGGTGTCTCTGTAAAACGAAGATGATCAAGTAATTTATCCTCTGGAGCATTGGACAGAAAAGGCTGAAAATGGTGGTCACTGTCTATGGAGCAGGAATCCATTTAGAAATAACCAGTGTATAAAGGATCAGGAAGAACCACTAGTTGCACTGTTGAGCGTTGTCTGTAGACCAAAACAATACTACATTTTATGAACAACTTTCTATTGAGCTCAATTACATGACACAAGTGGAGGTTATTCTAATTAATAATATTATTAATAACAATGATAGTAATAATATTATTAATTCCTGAGACTCCAGACTGACTACACATTATGTCACTTGTAAAATAATCTACTACTTACTTTGTTACATAGTTATATCCTTAAGAATTATTTTGATATACAATTAAAGATCTATTTTCCCCTCATCTCGTCATTTTGATGTACAATGAAAGAGATAGTATACTCAGCATAACTACACAGAATACAAAGAGCAGATAGAACTACCGGGCCATGTTACTGACCCCAGTAAAAAAAACAAAAAACTTTTAATTTAAGCACCATTTACCCTTTTCAGTTTCAGATTTTTGTCCAAAAAAGAATGCCCTGAATGTAAGAAAAGATCACGATGAGTAGTTTACTACCGCTATAACCCTCAAATAATAGTAACATTGTCCACATTGCAGGTCAATCTCCATCAATTAACCCACAATGCTACAATTGTAGCATTGAATAAAATCAAGACAGTCATTCAAATAAAAAAATAGACAAAAAACATTTGACTTCATGCTGTTACTCACCAGTCCAGGAGGAGAAAAGCTAGCTCAGAGTAAAACCTGAGCTGCGCCTTGAAGTGCTCTCCACCTTCGAAATGCAAGGCCAGTTTTAACATACATTCTATATGTTTTCACATGCATATATTTGCAGGAGTGGCCAGACCGGTTTTGTAAACCAGAGACTGAAGAAAAATACAGAGAAGGTGTGGGTCAACTTGCCATAGTCATCCAGAAAAGATTCCTTTAGTTATTCACAAAACCATTTTAAGTTTAAATGTTTTAATCAAAAACATTTTAGGGCATTCAAAAAATGAATGCAGTTGATTGCATTTTCTTGTATACATACTAAAATACCAAGTGAGAAACTTTGTACTCACTTTTTCTTGTACACCTTTAAATTGGGGGGTTTGAGAATTGGAATTCATGTTACCTGTGTAAATCAAATCCTGGGGCTTTAAATCTTCGGGCTTTCAGTGGAAAAAGGGATATAGTAGTTATTTGCCAGAAGACACACTGTTTTCCACTAACAAAGGTTTTAATTATTTGCAATATGACTGGCTGATTCAGTGTGACAGCTGTGATAAATTTAACCTATCAATAGAGACGGCTTAAATGAAAGTCAGTTTATTATAAATTATTTGACATGCATGAAGAATAATAATACAATCATGTCCCTCAGATGATCTGAATAATAAAAGGCACAACACAACAAATTTCAGTTTGCAGGTTTACATGAAACAGAGCAGAGTGACTTTATCACAACTTCCACATTCAAATAAAACATTTTACAGAATAGATTCAGAGTAACAATAAACATCAAAATCTTACCTGTTCTGTTTTGCTTACAAATAATTGCATTTCACAGATTATTAATTGCATTTATTACCTGGATAAATTGTATGATGTATGACAAGCTCTATTTCTATACCACAAATGTTGCAGGGATGCAGAACTGTCATGATTGGGGAAAACTTTATTGTCTGATATTTATATTGTTGTATTCTCTCAACACCAAGCTACATTATTTTGTAAATCACTAAAATAAAGCATGAAAGATATAGTGTAGAATTTGATTTGTATTCAAGCTGTATTAATTAACCTTAAAGAAAAACTACTAAAATGTAGAGGTGTCTCCAGCCAGTGGTAGTATAAAACTTTTCACAGCAAAGTCAACAGCTGCAGGTAGATGCTGGTGCAGGAAAAAAAATAATTAAAAAACTATTTGTTTGAGGGCCCCACACTTGCAATTGCAGCACTTATTTGAAGCAATTTTTAAACTAAACAGTAAAGCACAATAAATTTGCTCCTTAGTCAGAAATTGTAGTACGGTATTTGTTCAATAAGATTTTGTAGTACATTTTTCGTGGAATAAGAATGTGCAGTATCTGACTGCATATTCTTATTGCACGAATACTCCGCATTTATTGTTCCGCGGTAAAACATACTTGTATCAACTTGTTTAAATATGAAAACAGTGGAATGTTTAAGTTGCTAGAACACCATGTTGTGCCAAAAACACAGATTGTACCTTCATGTAGATTCTACATGTCAGTGGAATTTTGCTGGAGGGTTTCAACACAATTCTTCCAAAAACAACTCTGTGTTTTGATAACTATAAAGGTTTCTTTATTATATATTACTAAACCCTAAAAGGCCATGAGCTGTGCTGACAATTTATGTGAAGAGACATACTGTTATTTAAACTATCCTCCCAATCAACTAATTTTACTCTCCATGCATCAAGATGTTTATAGCTGAACAAGACAGAAATGTTAGATCACAGAGCTCTCTTCAGAATATCTATTGTTGATTTCTAGTAACATTCAGGGCACATCCGAAAAAGATTTCTAAGGCACCTCAGCTGACTCCTTTCAATGTGAAGGAGAAGCGGCTCTACTCCAAGCCTCTCTTAAATTACCAAGCTCCTTAACCCATCTCTAAGAGAGAGCTCAGCCACCCTATTGAAGAAGCTCATTTTGATCGCTTGTATTTGGGATCTCATTCTTTTGGTCATGACCCAGTTGTGATGGCAATAGGTAAGGAAAGGAATGTAGCCCGACCAGTAAATCAAGAACTTTGCCTTTCGCCTCAGCTCTCTCTTCACCATGACATACCTATGCAGGATATATAGTTAGTATAGCGTATATTTATAGTATAGTTATTGATCACAAGCTTCATTCTCCCTTCAGTTGTTAAGAGGGCCCCAAGATACTTAAGTTCCTCCACTTGAGGCAAGAACTGTCCTCCAACCTGAAAGGGTCAAGAACGATGCCCTCACACTTGGAGGAGCTGATTCTCAACCTGGATGCTTCCCACTCCATATGCGAACCTTCCCAGTGCTTGCTGCAGGTCTTGGCAGGAGGGAGCCAGCAGAACCACATCATCTACAAACAGCAGGGACGATATCCTCTGGTCTGACTAAATGCGAATCAAACCCCTGCTCTGTTTGTACAGAGACTGGATAGCACCTAGTAAAAGGGCCCCCAACTAAATTGTCCTGAAGCGCTCCCAGAGGTCACCATGAGGGATACTGTCGAATGCCTTCTCCAGGTCTACAAAACACACGTGGACCGGTTGGGCAAATCCCCGAGAACTCTTGCGAACCCTGCAGAGGGTGTAGAGCTGATCCACTGTTCCACAGCCAGGATGAAAACTGCGCTGCTCCTCCTGAAGCTGAGGCTTAACCATCCACCAGACTCTCCTCTCCAGGACCCTAGCATAGGCCTTCCTAGGGAGGCTGAGAGGTGTGTTTCCGCTACAGTTGGATCAAACATGGGATCCAATGGCCCATACTGCCATTTGGCCCATTGGCCGAAACAACAGTCGGAGACTACCCGACTACCCGGAGACTACCCACTAGGGGTTGAACGACTACATATTTTTTAAGGTCGACTACATCATGATAATAGTCGAGTCGATGTCGACTAGT
>JAUZNJ010031268.1:0-14316 GCA_034780135.1 Jordanella pulchra | reverse complement strand
GATAGATAGATAGATAGATAGATAGATAGATAGATAGATAGATAGATAGATAGATAGATAGATAGATAGATAATTTTCCAAAACCTGGTCATCTTCAAACTGATTTTACATCAGTTGTTCAACTTTCAGTAAACTCCCCATATACTGTATGGTGAAAAGCTTTCTCATCTTCATATCAATGCATTTTATCTTCTTTGATCAGGGTCTATGTGCTGATTCCTTAGCACTCAGCTGACCTTTGCTAAGTTGCTGCAGTTTCTGAATTTACGGGTGACCCTATCAGGGTGTCCATTCACCTGTAGTATGTTGAGCATTTATAGTATTTAATTCTGGTCATTCAGCTTTTTTCGGTTTAAATAGTCTTACCTGTCATGGATTGCATTCATCCACAGTTATAGAATCAGCTTCAAACTATATTCTAGTGTACTTGTTGTGTATCCTGTTTTGCTGGATCCGTCATGGTCATTCTTCACATACAGCTTGATGTCATCAATGTCCAATGTGACAGAAGTTCTTATCCATTGGTTCCCAGTTTATATAAAACCATGAGCTTCATTTGCATCAACAAGTAAAAAGTTCTTTATTACTTGGTCTCTGTAAAATGCCGCAATCATTCAGTCATGATTATATGTCTCTCTGGATTCAACTCGTCCATGGTATCCATTCTCTGATGGATGGCATATGTATACTGGATTATTACTCTTTAAAAACAGCTCTATCAAAGGAGTGACTTTTTCCCTTTTTAGAGAGAGACCAACTGGGTCTGGATAACAGTTTCCCAAATATGAGTAACTTTTACTCAGAGAATCTTTAGTTTCTTGTATCTTAGAAGATTATAAATTGGGGTACAGGGAACTTTTCAAAGTACAACGCAGTAAACCTTTATGGACCTCCTATCATGCATTGTAGTTTTTATGCATTATTATTAGTTGCTCCTTCAACAAATGGCTCCGTTATTAGTTTCATATTAGCTTATAATTTATGGAAGTAGTGCATGTCTTTTATTGTGCAGTTCCAAGCATTCATCCATCTTCTACCAGGTGTCCATCAGGGTCACCGGGAGCTGGTGCCTATCTCCAGCAGTCTATGTGCAGCAGGTGGGTTTTACCCTGGACAGGTTGCCAGGGGACACACAACCATGCACCACACATACACCTCAGGGCAGTTTAGAGACACCAGTTAATCAAAGAATCACATTTTTGGAATGTGGGTGACGGCTGAGGTACCTGGAGAAAACCCACACAAACATGATGTGGAGAACATTCAAGCTTAACGGAGGCCATGAATCAAACCAAGGACCTTCAGGCTGCAAGGCTCCTTTATTTAATAATTATTTAAATAAGCAGTTGCTGTGTAACATCCTAAATCTTAGGTCACATTTTTTTTCCTGGGACAAATCCACTCAAAAAGCCTCCTGTAATTGGTACTCACTTGTGTTGGAGCTGTAGCTGTAGCCTACAGTAGTGGGTGGTGGTGTCTCAGAATCCACAGAAGCAGTGTCTTCATCCTGGGAACAACCTGCCTGGATTGCCCGCAGGTAACTGTGACTGCGAGAACGGAAGCACGTGGGTGCAGGCAGATCCAGAGCCTCGACTGCCTTTGATTCCCCCTCACAGTATGGTAATGAGTGTCCACAGCCCTGAGCGAATACCTGAAAGAACGTGTGCAGGCTGACGCAGTTCAGACTCATAAACATACACAACAGATCTTTGCTCACATGAGGAGGGTGGCAATTTAAAAAAAAAAGTTGTTAGAAAGGGAAATTATCTTTTATTGTAATAAGTGAAGCAGAATCGGCATATAAAAGAGTGAAGGTTCAATGTTTTTATAATCTTAATAGTTGCATAGAGTTTACAATTGAAGCCCGATGTCTGAGTTTATATGGGTGAAATAAATGAGTGGTTCTGAGAATATGACTTATTTCTTTAGTCACATGGAACAAATAAAAAACAACAACTGAGAGTTCAATATAAAACTAATGAAGAAGAAAACCAATAAATTCTTAACATAATATGTTTAAAGTACTTCCCACTTTTAAAAGTCAATATCTCGGCTCAAGTTGGTGTAGTCTATTTATTATCAATTGAAGTGTCTCACAAATGCTATAGGATAATGCAGAGTTTTTAAAAATAGGTTTTGATATGAAATTTAAGTAAGTTTTAAACCATCAAATTTGGGTTTGATGATTTTTTTACAGGGATTCTTAATATTATTTCTATAGGAACTTAAGGTACTGTAAGAAGTGGCGCTACATTAATGATTTTCCTATGTGAAACAGTGTGAGTGGAACATGTAAATGATTTCTGGTCAAAGAAGTTGTCTGATAAAAGAAATAAACAGGTATAGCAGAGTATAATGCAAATATATTTGAGAAGGTTCGGTGAACATTGTTCAATTTTACACTCTTACCTTTATACCAAAAAGTTGCCCTGACTGGAAATTCTCTACAAGTTCTGTTTTTAGTATGTGTTTTACTTAGATAAGTGTTGATGCACTTCCAGTTCCAATTAGATTCAATGTAAATATTCAATCAGTACAAAGAGAGAAAGGCTAAAAGCTTCATAATATAACATTAGCATGAAACACTGACATTTTTTTAATTATTGTTGTTTTAAGAAGTTTGCTTTAGTCCTGAGTCTCCTAAAACTAGCTGCTTAACTAATTGGCAAAATGAATTACATTATAACACTTATCTAGGTGCTGAAATATATTGCTTATATTCTTTGAACAGAGAGTTTAAAAATTCTAAGCAATTTCTTTAATACAAAATAAAATCTGTTATTTTGTTTTCAGATTGAAAATAAGCGAAATTCTATTTCATGACTTATTGTTTCATAATGAGAATGAAATGAATATCTAGATGAGTTGTGCTAAGGCTTAAAAAATATAATTTCATCAGAAGTTGTGGAGTCTGTGGAACATATACACTTCAAATGAGTCCACATTTACTCAGAAAGAAAAGAGAAAATCTATATTTGGATTGATTTTACCTTCACTTCAGGAGAACCTGATTCTCTCAGTCATTGCCTGGTTTATGTAAAACATGTCCAAATATAGTAACATCTTTTGTTCTCAGCTTTTCTATTTTTATTCCAGCTGATCATGGTAGGCTGTTTAGCATCCAAGCCAAATCCTGGATGAAGTTGTACAACAAGCTCTCAGCATTATCTAGTTAATGTATTTTGACAGTCTGCAATCTCTCTGAGCACTTTTACCATTAGAGGTATTCAAACACTTTCGGGCAGGAGATTAATGTTTGAAACTTAAATAAAAAGTGTAGCAAAATTATTCATACAACTTCAACACTTTTATGTTTGGACACAATATGATCACAAGATTTAAAAAATGGAATATGTATAATTAATTTATGCACAAAGCAAAGCTGACGTCTGAAGTGTAAGGTTACAGGAAAAGGTTTAACTTTATAACTTGATTCTGGAAACATCTGAAACATCCATCTGAACATTTTGCACAACTGGTTGAAATGTAAACCTTAAAACGATAATAATTACTTAGACTTCCTTCTTTTTAAGGTATTGGGGGGAAATAATATCCCCAAAATTAAGAGAGTGCAACATATTTATTTGGATTTCCGACCCACCTGAGTGCCCAAGCCTCTGCCCAGTGTCCCGGAGCATTGGTTGAAATCACTGATCCTGTGACGTGGAGGAGGCTCCACAGGGCTGACCAGGCAGTCCAGGTTATCAAGGCTCCGATTAGTCGACAGCTCTTTGAGGGACGGCAGGGAGCTGTGGGTAGGGAATTTAATGGTTAGCCTCTGGTGAGTCTGAGAGCGGAAGAAGCGTAGGTTTTATTTAATTGATAACACTCAGGGAATATTTTAAACCAGGCTCTGAAAATCCCAGTGGTTTGAAAGATTAAATATGCTGAAATATGTGGATGGTAATGTGTAGTAGCATGTAAATAGCAGCACAGAGGAAACACAAAAATCTGTTAAAAGAGGTTTGCTTTATATTGTCTCATATTATCTTGGAAATCAGTTTCCTCTGTTCTGTTTGCAAGGTTTGTCAGTGCTGTTAGTGACAATGTGTGTGCACTAAGCAACAGCGGATGCTGAAGTCATTTACATGAAACTAATTTCCATGTTATGACATCAAGGTCTCGAGGAAGCAAGTTTAAAGTTTGGACAAACACGTGGTTCAAGGTACCTGCAAGGTGAGCGATGGTGCTGGGTTATCGAGAACCAAAAACGCCACAATGAAAAACAGAAGTCATTTTATCGATATTTATTAAACTTGAAATGAACTAACAAGTAATACATTACATTTATAAAGATTTATTCATGTTGAATTTTTAACATATATGTAACAATTATAAAATGTAAGAATATTTATTTCTTGCTACAGCTGAAATAATTAATTCAATTTTATTTTATTAAGGGCAGTTTGTTATTTATTTCTAAATAACAACTTTTCGATTTGTTTCCAAGATGTTTCCAATATTTATTCTTTTTAGCCAAATTATAAACACTATAAGCAGCCAGTTCATAATTTATTAATTCATCATTTTCATTGAGTTATTCTGCATTGAATATATCATGGATATGAAAAAAAATTCTGTTATTTCTCCATTAATAGGACAGATGTTTCAATTGACCATATTATTTTTATTATATATATTTGTATTCAGTTATTGTACTGTGGCACTTTTGGGTCTCTCTTGGGGCACTAAGAGGAAAAATATTAGGCAAGTGTGGGCAAAAGACAGGTGGTGGGGAGTAAAGGTAGGGCAGGTGAGGGTGGAGGGAAGGCCACACTCCCTGCATGTGAATCACACTGACCTCAGATGCTGCATAGAGCATGCACTCTGCAGTGGAGACCACAGAAAATCCTCCCGCATGAGAGCGTAGCAGCGGGACCTGTCCATGTGGGTGTAGGAGTAGAGGACATGGCAAAAATTCACCTCCTATTGCTTTTTCAACCGTTCCATTCTAATCTAACTAATCGGCATCATTTACAGCACTGGAATTTCCGCTGTATAAGGGGATGTTTATTTGTGAAGAGAGGCTGCCACCTGCTGTCTACTTATGAGATAACAACGTTAATGAAATCATGTGAAGGTAAATTATGTTTAAGTTGAAAGCACAAAAATAGACCCACTTGCGAGGGGGTGGTGGTGGCTGCTGCTCGCTCAGGGAGGACTGGGTGGCCTTCAGGTAGCTCTGGCGACGTGCTGCTGACTTCGGGGAAGGCTTGGGGCTTCCCTCGGATTCCTCACTGTCTTCTGGATCTCCCATGGCTTTCACATAGCTGCCGCTGCGCATCCTTCGGCATGGGATCTCCGTTCCCTTTGACCTTCCGTGCCCCAAACTTCCCGTCCAGTCTTCCAGGGGAACCTGGAGAACAGTGACACATTACTTGTATGTTTTCTTATTTAAACAATGTGGGGTTTTGCTCTTTTATCTGATATTTACAACATGAATCTCCAAATGATACAAAATTAAAGCAGTAATACTTCTAGAAGAGATATAGTCATGGATATTAGACCACCTTTGTCTTTTGTATTTATTGTTATAGAAGTACATTAAAAAAAGAATTGAATTGACAGAAAATAGTAAACAAGGATCTTCTCATAGTTGGCATCATGATTGTACAATGGTGAGATTTGAAGCTGAAACATGCAGCATTTATTCAAACTTTTAATGCGAGAGTGTGAACGAATTCAGTAGGAAATTAACATATTTTGGTTGAGACAAAATTAAAATTTGAACACTACCTGAAGAAACTGCTGTGCCAGGTCCTGGTGGCATGACTTCGTCTTCAACAGAGTCCTGTTCACTGTAGCAGAGCCTTTTTGCAACACTTGCCTGGCCTGGTTTAGGGTGAGAGTGGACCAGGTGCCCCTTTTAACCGCCATGTCATCCTTACTCCCCCTGTTTCTTAGCTCCTCTTCCTTGGATCCAACCTGCATCGCTGGGCATGCCAGGAACTTGAGGTCACTGCTGCTTTTTGAGGTTTTAAGCGAATGTGCAGAAATGGTATTATAGCCCTGTGGAATATGTCTGAGAGCAGTCTGGCTGTCTGACACCGCCCTGCCAAGAGTCATCATGCTCAGTGGGTTGCGGTAACCTACAGCAATAGTGCCAGCTTTGGTGTCAGTGTCCAGAGCATCATCTGAGCCCCAAAGGCCTAGCGTAGTAGGTCTAGGTCTTTGTTTTGATCCCTCGGTCTTAGCCCTGTCCTTACTCTTGCTCCTGCGGCTTGGTCTGCCACCTTCCTCGCCACTTCCTGTTGAATTTAAGCTGCCTTTCAGTCCAGAGTTCTCTAGAGACTGGGACTTGGCAAAGAGTTTCTGCACAGAGTGCATGATGTGGCGGATCCGACCTGGACTCTCACTGCGCTGCTTGGACATGCGTCCTCTGTGAAACTGCAGTGTGCTGAAGCCGTCACGCTGCAGGGGCAGGTGCCTCTCAAGCTGATCCAAAAGGCTCGAGGGTAACCGGTTCATCTTAGCTGCTGCTGCAGAGGAAATAGTGGCTGATCCACTGGTGATCATGGGAGCACCAGTAAGACCCAGACCCAACCCCATACCCATAGACAAGGAGGTGGACAGAGCACCTGCCCTGCCCCCCGGCCCTACTCCACCGCCAGGAATACAGCTTTGAGGGCAGTCGAGCTGGTCGGCCTGAGGTGTAAAATGCAGACGCGGGAAAGTGCTGCTGTTGGGAATTGGACTGAAAGGCAGCAGACAGTCAGGGGTTATAGAGGTGGGGCTGGTAGGGGTGTGGTAATGGAGATGTGGGTCCAGCGTGCCATAGTGGTTTACTGTAGGGCTCAACAGAAAGGAGCTGTGAGGATCAGCCGTCAGAGGGCACAGAGGCTTCTGAGGGCACCCCGCTGGTTCACATGAGTCAGACAGGTGGCGACTGCGGCTGGCTCCTAACCCTTTCATGGTAACAGATGGATCAAGCTTAGAACATGTCTCCAGTCGGTTTGGGTCCACTGACCTGGGCTGACTTCACCTGCAGTTAACAAAGATAGAAAACACAAGAAAATACTTCAAGTTTAGATCAATTCGAAATCAGCCTCAGAGATATAATGAGTTATATTAAAACAAAACAATAAAACTTGGGTTCATTTCAGCAATCCATTTATTTTCAGTTTAACTGTTTGTAGCAGCAATTCTCCCTTTATAGAGACTTTAAGTAACTATGTACACACAATGATTGAAGATACATTTCCTCTTAAAGCTCAAATAATAACTATGATTTTTAAATGCTTTTCCTTTTTATGGAAATGACCAGCAGGTGGTGCAATAGTAGTGAATACACAAAAAATCTGCATACATCCTTTGTTTCTATAACTTACAAACAGGGAAATCCACATCGTCCAACATTGTAAGTGTAGAGGAAAAGAAGAAAATAGGTGTCTCAGCTGCCTTTTTAATAAACAAATGTGACTTCTGTTGGGAAATTTGAAATATTGATGAATATAAAGAAATTTTCCCTTTTTTTAAAATTTGTTTCATGTTGAATTATTGTGAAATGTTAGAACTTCAAACTTAGGCAAGTTGTATTTTTCTTATTAAATATCATTTTTAATTAGTTTTAACCATATACTTCCATCAAAGGTAACCAAAGACAAAGAAATAGATCTTGAATTACATTTTATAGACACGGTGAGCAACAGTGATAAGGTTAACTTAAATATTCATGGCCTCATGAAAGTCACTCACTGTTATAAAAACTTCTGAAACTCGACTGTTGTTAACCCCCCCAAGACTTTTAAATAAAGAAATAATTCTGTCTGCCCAAACTCCTGCCAACCTAACCCACTATACCCAATCCACTGTTGTGTCCCTTTCTGCAAAAAAACAAATAAAGAAATCAAATAAAAAGAATAATCTGAAATGTAGAGAAATACCTAAAAAAGTATCTACCATGTATGGATCTCACCAGAAGGATGGATGGTTAGAAAGACATAATCATAAATAATAGTAAATAATTGATCAGGTGTTAGTTAAAACTATAAAATTAGTCCCCGAAAACAAACACGCAAAAAAGCAACCAAGGTGCAACATTTCTTCTGCAAATCCCACCATTGCCTTCAGCATAAAAGTCAAGACATTTGTTTTTGACAGCGAAAGAAAGCAATACAGCCAAATTTAGTTATTACTGCAGCCACTGACAGCTGCTGCAACCCGACAACATCCTATCAAGTTGAGACTTTAAAAAATTATAGTTCCGCAGTTAAAAACTAGAGCTGGGAGAAATGTTACCCATACGTTGATTGATGGATATCACTCAAAGAGCTCATTTTATCCTCAAAACATCCCAATTTTATTTGGATATCCACAATGAAACATTTACGGTTCTTTGTTCTGTTCTAATCGTTTTTTCAAGAAGAGTAGTACATTTTGTAAAGCCTCTGTTTGCTTTATAGGTTCTGAGAGTAATAAAGAAAAAAGGCTGTTCTAACAAAGTCACACCTCATAAAGATCTCACATCACATAAAAGAAGGGTGGGGGGGACATGTCCATACAATTATTATGTGAAACGGTTAAGATTTTGTCACATTTTACATGCCTTATTGTTTTCTTGTGATCCTTCCCTCTCTCTCCTTTTCTTTTGCTTTCAGTGAGAGTCTGTTTTATTCTTCCACTAAACACATATGACCAAAACCTGATTTGTTATTCTCAGCAAACAGGACAGCTTATTCAATTTATGGTATAAATTGTTCCTACTAGGCAGCCAGAGGCTTAGTATAAAACATCATGATGAGGTATCACACTGACAATGCACAGAACTTTTTATGACTCATACATGGAAATGAGATTAATATTCAAGAACTGCTATTTGGTCCACAGTAGGAGCGGGAATAAGTTCCTCATTTCCACGAATCTTATTTTGAGCCTTTGCCAGCCTCCTAAATCCACTAACTACAGAATGATTTTGATTCTTTCCTTTTTTTCAACCAAAAGGACAGAAGCATCGTCCATCAATAAAAGCTTTATACTTTCATTATTTCAATAATTGTAAGTACTATGGAGTGTTTTCAGGGATAATGTAGAATTATTTGTTTTGAACATTAAACCAAATTATTTTTTCTCAGCACCTTCTGTATATACTAGCATCCATCTTTGTTGGCACCCCTAGCAAAAAAAAAGAAGATTTTAAAGCCTAAATATTAGAGATTGAAAAACTGGAACGTCCCGATCCATGATTCCTTAGAGTAACTAAAAGCTTCTGCCAATCATTCACTGCAACAAACATGAACCTTCCTGAGTCATCGGGACAACATTCTCGGAGTAGAAGTTGGTACTGTGTGAACATGTATTTCTATTTTCAGCATTAATGAAGCTGTTATAAGATTCAGAGGAAGCCCACTGGGCTTTTGACAAGATCTGAAGGCAGTTAATTCATTCCTTCCACACATTACAGGAAACTAAATGGTTTTACAGCAAAGGTTTCCATTTTATTTTTCCAAAGGAATGCTGTTGTTTTGTTCCCCAAGAACATACTGGACCAGGAAAAGTTATGTAGATCTTTGGAACTTTTACAGTTAAAGTAAGGTGAGAGTCGGTGATTTTATTCAGAGGATTCATAGAACCAAATATGGTTCTGGGTGGTGGTGGGGTGGGGGTTGGGGGGTTTAGAACTGAGAGAAGATCTAGATAAAATGTCCTATGGTAAATAGTGCAACTCTATAGCATAAAAATCTAAGTATTGAAGCTACAATAGAATGGTACAAAATAGATAAATTAGTTTTCCATCAAAACTAATTGATCTGGCATATGATTAAAAGATAGGGTGTAATCTTTGTAGTTGGTTTTTATTTGTGCTTTATTCATAGGGAATTTTGTCCTATGTGTAAATTTTTTTATTAAAACGTTTAAACCGCCTGGTTTAAATGTGCCAAACAAAGCTGGATGAGGACTATGAGGTCTTGGAACCACAAACAGTGAGCAGGAGGTTGGAGAACTGAGACTAACCTTTTAGAATTATTTGACTATTTAATTACTATCACTATTTTGAATACTTTTATCAAGCATTCCCAGTTATTGCAAAGGTTACCAAAAAAACATTATTTTCATAGTCGTATTAAATACAATCATGCTCAAGGTTTGAGAGTTGGCAACACATTCACACATCAAGAAGAAAAACGGGTACTTGAATGTGACTCTCTACAACAGGTTAGTTCATTGTCAAAGCTGACTTTGAGCAGACGGTAAATTATATCAAGGTTATGAAAACTTACATTTTACGCAGCAGGAATTCATGCTGGATTAAATTCAGCCTAACAGATGCTGTCTGTATCTGAGTGGAATGACTCACAGATCAGTCAATGGTGAGAGGCCTCTCCAGCAGTAGGCATGAAATCTTGCCTAGGAGCTGAATGTGGAACGTTAACAGCATACATTTTTATTCCAGTGTGTTCCTTTGCCACTTCTAACAGCTCTCTGACCTCCCATACAATCTAACGTGAGAGAGCAGCCGCTTATCTGAGTCAGTGCTCCTGGTTGCTCACAAATACACAAGCGTCTTACGTCGGCACAGCCTGGCACAATTCACCAAAAAAAAAAAAGAAAAAAATGACTGCAGCTCAACTCTTTCGCATCCTGTAGGTGCCACTGCTGACAAACTGACACACACCTACACAATGACACACTAACACACACTGACACATGCATAGATGTGTTAAGCTGCCCTCCCACCCATCTCATGCAAAAATGAAACAAGTGTTGAGCATCGCAGGAGTGAGATGAAGAAGCAATATTGTTCACAGTTCCATCAAAGGTTTAGTATCTGTCTATAGGTTTAAAGGAGGCCAGTGGGCTAATGTGTACTTGCAGGGTAAGTGTAGGATATGTTAGCAAACAAAGCATGTCTCCATGCATCATAGAGGTGTGTAGGTTCATTGATTCTCAGAAGTCTTTCAGCAAGCAGGATTGTGTGTGTGCGCCCACATATGCTCTGCAAAAGGGCAAATTAATTGCATCTTTGGCAACAATGACCGAGATCTTACAGAAATTTTAATCCTTAAATGATTTAGCCATTCCAACATGATAGCAGCACAATGGGAATCTAGAATAAGAATGAAGACTGGTGTTCTTCTGTGATAATGAATGACAGCAGCGTGATGTACTTATGTGGTCTTTTGGTCAGTGGCCTCAGTGTGCTCTAACATTATTATGAAAATGCACAAAAAGCTTCATGATTAAATATAATTGTTTACAGCAAGAGTATAATCTCACACTGTATACATTTAAACGCTTGGATGGGTATATTGGCTTAAATATGGTGCATTATTGTATACAATTTAAAAATCTAAAATAAATTTAATATAGCAAACCAATTTGAGAAAAAAATAAGCAGGATCTTTGTACCATCTACTTTATTACACAGTTTACCAGCTACTTGTCAACACAAGTAAAGCAATATGCAAAAAAACATAAATAAATATTAATAATAATGTATACCGCCTGCTCTTCTAATATTATACTTAAGAAAAAGTTTTAACAAGGTAAGAACAGCAAAGTTCTGTTACTTTCTGGTAACTGCTTCAAAGGATATTAAAAATCCATAAGGAAAAGCAAGACACAGTGGAAATTCTTTGTCCTCTGAGAAAAATAGGAGTTATGGCAACCAGACTAAAATCTGGTTTCTGCCCAGGCATTAAAGCTGGTTCCTCTGCATATGAAGATCCGCTGAACACGCCTTATAATGATAAGCAACATTCCTCAGCTGGCAGAACGTACCAACAATATTTTTGTTTTTGCCCTCTAGAGACGATGTAAATAATCTGCAAACCTTAGACTGACATAGTATCAGCAAATAAATTAAACCTTCTCTTAGTCTTTTTTTTATTATTGCAAAAGGCTTTCTGTATAAACACTATGGATAAAGTTGAGCCTCTGGCCTGCTAACACATTTAGGTGCAATAATCTCACTCCTTTTATGTCTATTAAATGTCAAATGATTCCTGGGGGGGATATCTCACTAAATGCATGTACCAGCTGGTTGCTAACTGTGTCTAATGCCAGAAATGTAAAGCAAAAAAAGCAGGTTTTAGAGCACTGCTTTTATTACTGTAAACAGCCACGTGCTGCAGTGGAAAATAACAACACAAAATGATGAGTGGTGAGTGCAATCTGAGGGGAGCTGCACTGTGGGGTAATGATTCTCTGTGGCTTCATTACTACCAGTAGCTTGTTCACATTAACCATAATGATTCAGATTAGTCTGCAGAAATATTGACTGCAGTTGCTTTAAATAAAAAACAGCCCAACGCCACAGCTACTGTATGAGATAAGCAGAAAAGAATAAAGGCTTTAACTCTGCAAATTTATATGCTCACTTCTTTGGTTTTAGGAATAAATTGTTATTTTTTTACATAGATACCACCAATAAGACACTTCCAAATAATACTACATATAAAAACACCTGAACATATCACTTCCTCCATAATAGAAATACATTAACATTCCTTTATTCTCTTGTGAACACAATGACTGCAAAAAAAAAACACAAGTTACTGTTGTTACATAGAAGGAACATATAAGAAAAGCTACTATGTCTTCTCAGAGACATCTTTACTGCCCAGTTTATTATGTGCTCAAGCAATCTGGGCAGAGAACAACCTCCATTCAATCATGCTTCGATACAGCCCTGCACACCGCTGTGATTGTTTCCCCTGGTGGCTCGTCTGAAGCATTAGACATGGCTGCTGCTATGCCTGAATGTCAGATCACGCCACAAAGATTTAGGCTACTTAATTACAAAATAGGGCATTATTGGGAAGTGGAATGAAAATGAAATTATGTTTTTAGAAATAGAAAATGTGAGAGGTGTCATATTCATTTATATTCTGCACCTCTTTAGTCACCTTAAGCTGCAAGTCTTTTTTGGATTTGGATGCAGTTAAACGGCATGGTGAGCATCTGGGAACATATTTTTTATGTTTTCCCACAGGTTATCAGGCCTTGGCTGATTGACTGGCGTATTCTCACACATAGAAAGTCTTTAATCCAAACTGTTTTATCTGACTTTGGCTCCATTTTCATGGTTTTTATCCAGTTGGAAGGATAACCTCTGATAATCTTTCAAGTCTTTCACAGACAAAAACTTTTTTTTAACAATGATAAGGCTGTATTTAGCATCATCCCTCTCCCTGTGAACTCTAACCAGCTTCTGTGTTCCACAGCATAAGGCTGCCACCACCATGTGTCATACCAGGGAGTATTTGTCGTTAGTTTCTTCCTGTTTTTTCCTTTGTAATGTGTGCAAAATAACGTAAAACTTTGATTGTATGTGGTCCAATCAAATCTTTTTACCACTTTATCACATGGAAACAGGTTTGTGAAAGAGCTATGGAACTACTGCCCCTCAAGAGAAACTGTGGGCTTCTTGGATGCCTCTCTAATTATTGTCTCTCCGTACCAAGCTGTTTTGTTCCGGTGGATGGACATTTCTTTATGGTTATCCCATACCTTTTCTATTTTCAGATGATGGAGTAAACAGCACTCTGTGAGACTAGGGGTACTGTTTCATAACCTAATCCTCCTTTAAATTGCTGTTAACCCTGATCCATGTGGTTTGTTCTAAGACTTTATGATGTTTTTTTTAGAAATTAAAAATCTTATTTTCACTAGAAAACCATAACGGCATTTTGCAGTAAGGGTAGTACCAATCTAAACAGTTAAAGCAAGCTGACAGTGTGCTTGAGTTTCTCCTGGGGTGTTTATGTGTCCATGTGATTTTGTATGTGCATGTTTGAGGAATATAAGTGTGCATGTATGTATGAATGTGTGTAAAGGGGAAAAGGGAGGAGAACGCTTGTGTGTGACTTCCTCTGGAGGATGGAATGTGAATGTCTAGGTACATGTAGGGCGATTAACTTGACTTGTTTTTGTGTTTAAATGCTGCCGATAGTGTTGTAGTCAAGACCACACCAACCTAGACCAAGGACTACCAACACAAGGCCAAGACCTTTAGGGGGTCTATTGCAATATGTCTGGCCCTTTCCTGGACAAAAACCCTGTGGTGTCGTCACCACCTGGCTTAAGTCTTTTTTATCCTGTACAGCTCTGATATTTTGCTGTCAAGTTGACACACAGGATTCTTTCAGTCGTGACGCTGTAGAAGTCTGTAAGCGGCTCAGAAGACAGTCCAGTCTGTTGTGTTGTCAGTTCAGATGAGGTCAGAGGTAATGTCAATGCCCATGAATTTAATGCTCTCCTTTCACTCAACCACTGTCATGATCCGTCTGTCCTTGTGTTGTGTTTGAGGTTTCTGTTCTCTGTGCTCCCTGTGTCCCCTTGTTGCTCCCAGGTGTGTCTTGTTCCCCTGATTGCTCC
>JAUZNJ010031267.1:0-14317 GCA_034780135.1 Jordanella pulchra | reverse complement strand
ATATATAATTGTAATTTATATAATTATATAAACATAAAATATAAACTGGTCTATACTGAATGATTTCCACTCAAAATATCTAATGTATGGTTATATATTTTTTTTCCAGCAACACTGATGGATAAACTTTAAATGATGCAATTTTTTTCCACGATATCAGCTTTTATTACTGTTATAATTTTTAAAATATGGATGCAAATGTGCAACATTCGCTTAAGCGTAGAAAGAGAGGAAATGCTTGCTGAAGAGGAAATAAATGCATTGAGTGTAAATGCTTGTGATTTGCAGTAATGAGCTCTGGGCATTAAAGTTTAATTTAGAGCCACTAATGTCAGAAAAAAGCAGACTCATTTTTGAAGAGTTTCAGGTTGTCAACAAATACTGGAGGTTGCTTGAATTGTCAATGAAGAATTGTGCGAGTAGATTCTAACATTTTTATGAAACCATTTTTGAGTTACGGTGATTGTAAAAGTAGCAGAAAACAATATTTTGAAACAGAGAAGAAGAATAAGCAAAGAGCATATAGGTGTGTGGCCTCTACTCATTTTTTTTTCTGCAAACCAAAACCCTCCTTCTCCTTTAAGAGTTACCCTCAAGTTCATCTTCATGTGGGCTGAATGCCCAGGACATTTCTATTGCCAAGATGATCTTGAAGAGTTGGAGAGTGAAGTGGAGCAGATGTGAGGGGGGGCAATGGGTGTGCACTTGGGCAGCGTCCTGCCTTCTACTCGTAAAATACAGGAGCATTGTTGTGCTGGCACTGCTCTTCTTTTGTCTTAGCACTGCTAAGCACTGGATAATGTCATTTCACACCATCTGCCCCCAGGCTTCATTAAAGATACATGAATGGGCTATCTTATGAGGAACAGGTGCTATTGTTTGTCCCTCAAGACCCAGCACTAAGGATCTGACTCGGAATACTTGAAGAGGAGCATCTGTAGTGATCAGTCAGACAGACTTGGCTGAGGCCCCCATCTCCGCCACAACGCTCTCCAACAGAGGTTTCCGGGGGAACTCAGCCGCCTTCCTACATGTATCATCAATTCAGATGACCTGATGAAGTCTGTAGCAGGCCAGCATGCAATCTGTTTGCCTCTCGAGGAGATGCTGCTTTTTGATAAATAGATTCAGCTTAGCCATCTAGTGTAAGAGGGATACTATACAGAACACATAAAGGAGACGTGGTTTTTAAAGATAAAACTATACAAGTTTTTCTTTATTTGTTTTGAGTACAGTTCAGTATCTGCTACTTTGAAAATTACTATTTAAACCCATAACGCAGCATTAACTGCAGTAGTTAAAAAATAAAAATGTCTTACTGGCCCCTTTGTTGTTTTTTAGTTAATCTATACAACAGGAAAATGCTAAATAAACAATTCCAAGCTTTACAGATCAATAATAACTCCTTGCAACATTATGCAAAATAAATTACAAAGTCAAAGAAAATTAGAGAACAAACGCAGTCAGATATTTATAACATAGCTTTGTTGGGTATGACAAGCTCAGTACGTCTGCTACATGGAGGAACTAAGTCGATTACATTGATCAGGTTGAATTTTGACAAATTCATCCAAACTACCTGACTTTAAAGGCTCCAAATGAGGACCGCTCAATTGTTTGTGCAAATAAAACAATCCCTGTGCAATGAGTGGGGTCATTGTAGGTGTTCTACAAAGATTACATGCACAATGGATAACAGGTGTAAAGCTGGCTAAAGCTGCCCTATCTAAACTTCTGAATTACATCCCTAATAGTGCTCAAAGACACATTGAGACATTTAAAATCAGTCTGTAATAAATGTAAAAGTTTTTTTAGGAGGCCATTTTACCCAAACAAATACAAACATACCCCCTTTACAATAACTTTGTAAAGAGAAACCTTTTTTGATGTTTTTGATTGTACTATTGACATATTGTATTTATATAGATATTTATCATACTGTATTAGAAATAATGATTTCAGTATAATCACTAATAAGCTTATAAAAAGCAAATCATTTAAAATACGAAATATTCATAAAATCCATGAGGCGATATATCTAATTTCCTTTTGATACAATATTCACCTACATCATGAATCCGGGCAGAAAAGAAAAGCTAAGTGTAAATCAAGATTTAGTGTTCACTTGGGACTTTGTCAACACCCATGCTCTTTGCTGCCTGTTACAGCCTCTCCAAAGAACACAGGAGGCCCTCTCATCTGAACCATTTTACACTTGCATGCAGTGATCCCCTCTTGAGTTTATCCACTGTACGATACTAAAATCAATGTAAAAGTCACCGTGTGGAGTTTTGTTCCTACTAGCAGCACCTTTTAGCATTATCCAAACATACCCTTGTTATCATGTTGGTTGTTAAAGAAGTGGGATCCAGAGTTCTTTAACCAACGATTAAGGACTCCCTGACCCACCTCTCCCAAGAGATCTGAGTGATTTGCATCCATCTTTTCTGATGACAGTTGTTAAAAGTTAAGTTTCTTGATGGAAAAATATCAAGAATATGACTGAAAATAACTTTTTTTAAAGATTTTGATGATGATAGAGTTCCCTCATTGACAGCACTGAAATCTCACTGAAATCTCATTTACATTAAAATTATTTCAACACTTTAAAGGTTGTGAGATCCCTTGTTACATTTCTTTTTCATGTTTTCAGCAGGAAGAGTAATGGGATTTCACCTAGGGAGGGTAGACTCCAGCTGTAGTGTAAGAGCTGATGGTTCACACCCTTGCCCCACCCCCATCCTTACCCCTTTCCTCCCTTTGCCCCCACAGAGCTGTACTCCAACCGAAGGTGAGAAATTACCTTTTGTGATCAATTTAAAGCAAAAATGATCTTGAGCTCCATGGCAAGTCTGGCTACACCCCATCGCTTGCTCACACACCAGAACTGACACTAAACAGCAGGATATGTTTAACATTTGCCACTATGTATACAGCCCACTGAGTGTACAGTGTACAGAAAACCTTAACAGGAAAAAAAATCCCACAGTGGAAGCATTTCTGCTGAATAGTCTGCAGATTTTCTTCCATCCAATAAAACAATCAGCAGTTCTTTTAGCATCTATTGCTGTTTTGCTACAGCTTCTTCACTGCAGTATGCTGAACACTGGGGTCGTACAACAGACACATACATTAATGAAACATGCAAGGGTGTTCAGATTTGTCTGTAACTAATGTTAAGCAGACAAATAGATCAATCGCTCTGTAGCGGACTTTGATGCTCCAGACTGCTGCTTCTGAAAAATGGTCTTCATATTACCACCCACTCAAGTGAAGCACATTATACCTGCTTGTCTGCTCTGGAAATTAGAATGGGGAGGGCAACTGCAATGGAAAGCCTCAGGTCACCAACAAAGGGTCCTTGTCTTGACGTAGTCTAAGACTTTTGATCAGCAAGAAAAAAAAACCTAGATACAGGAAAACCTAGTCTATATATATTTTTGGTAAAATGTTGGGTTTGAGTAACACCTATATTAAAAGTAGGTACTATTTTGCTTTGGCTGGGGTCTAACAGCGCATTACCTGTTTGTAGAGTTAATTGTTGTTTAGAATGAGATCCAAAACATTTAAATATTTCTGAGAAGTATTTCTATATAAAGGGTAATGCCACTGGTCTTCTCTATTTCCTTCTACAGCACAACAACCCTCTTTGGACAATCATTAGTCCAATATGTTTACATTGTGTATACAAGGGTGGAAAACGGGGTTGTGAAAACTTTTGACACACCCAACACAACCCTCTACAAAATCCCTTCTCTAATAGATGTCTTCAGAATCTATGTCTATGTCTTCAGAATATTAGCGTGGTGCCCTTTATATCACTTTTAGATGTAATCATATTCATGTATTTGTTTCTGTTTTCTGTCTTGGGTCTGTTTGACTTACAGTGTTAGGGGGAACTTTCTCTTAAAATATTGGGACATGGAAAAAGCAGTCGTACTCATAAATTAAAGCCTGTATTCTAATGAGTTTTGTCTGTCAGAATAAAAGAACATTTTGAAAATAGTTTTTAAGAAAGTATTAGGAACACCTTTTGTTTCTGAGTTACATACTTTTTTTATATCACTGTTTTGGAAAAACAAAAAAAGCATTGTTATTTTTGTTTGTTTGTTTGTTTGTTTTTTTGAATAGTGCAAGTAAACAACAACTTCTATTTCCAAAACCCTTTGGAAAAAAAAAACTAAAAATAGAACTGAATTTTGCACCACACAAATATAGAATATTGAAGACAAAATATTCTGTCTGGCTTTACATTGAAAAAAAGTGGGGATCAGTGGTCTGGGTTATTTTATTGTGGATTACATACTGGGTTTATGTGCAGTAATGGGAAAAAGTGAACTCCCCCAAAGCCATTCTGTAGTGGCCTAAGTTAGGCTGTAAAGAACATTAGACATGGAACAGTCAGATAAGCTGGTGTTATAGTGTGATTTCAACAGCGTTTAAAGAAGGGAAATAGAGGAATTTACCTGAATGAAGCTTTTGAAGCTTTACATTTGGAATATCTTCAGAGTGTATTTTAAGCTTTATTAATGACTGCAACATAATCAGCCCTCTGAAAACCTACAACTGGATGTGTAAAATATTACCAATATGTTTGCAAGAAATATTTTTCCAAGGTGTTTAGAAATTGGAGGAAAATCTTTACTATCAATTAGTTTAAACCGAAATGCAAAACCAACACTGATTTACCTGATGTGATTGTACACATGATGGCTGGGTTTCCTCTTTGTTGCTTCTCTTTTAACAAACTAAGGCTCTGTCTCGAATATTGCCTCCCAGCTGCTGGGGCCACACAACACAACAGAGCCCCTTCTGTTGTTCAGCAGAAAAACGGCTGTTAGGAGGGGCGACTTTATTAGACACACAAATTAGCTCAGCCTATCAAACATGCTCAGATATCACCACATCACCAGCGCCGACTCAGAAAAACCACAGAATTTGAGCAAGATCAAACAACACAGGCAAGACCACTTTATATATATACTTTATATTTTCCAGTGAAATTTATTAAAGATAAAAAAGATGTATATGGAGAAAAGAGTCAAAGACAACAAATAAAAATATTTCTTCTGCTACAAACTGAGCAGCACAAAATAGCTCATTATGTTCTGCTGGGGAATGCTTGGACTCTACCCTTTCCCGAAAAACAGAAACCTCCTTTTTTGCATTAACCATAGCCTGAATGCTTTCCTTTGCCACCCCTGCCCTAAGAAAACACGTGTCTGTTTCTTGCTGCCTGTACACAGTCAAGCCTATTAATGCAACTCCTTCACTCCCTGTGAGTGTGCCCACTGCAGAGGATGATGACCCAGTGCAAAGACAAAACAGTTTGCACAACGTTAGCTGAGGAAACACAGTTATTGCAGTGGGGGAGAGGAAACCAAATCAACAACACAGTAGAGGATGTGTTCTCCCTCTCCTGATATTTTTCCCTGTGAGCATTGCAATATAACGGAGCACTAAGTGTAACAGCTTTTTCTCTTTCCACTGTTGGTTTGAGAAGCTCTAAACAGGTGCAACACTGTAATACTCAGGGTAATCTGCGTAGATTTGGCAGATAATCTGGTCTCTTATGTTTTTAATTGTAAAAGCTGATAGCGAGATGAACATTTGAAGGCTTAATTAATTTGCCCCTGAGCTGCTGTAGAAACCCTTCAGGTGACATGTTTTAAATGGACCCTCAGGTGCCATTTTACATAATATAGCATTTATTTTGCACCTCCTGTATGGAGCTTTTTAATTACAGCTGCTTAAACTCCTGAGGTGTCAACCTACGGCATCAAATTACTCAAATACATGTTTCTCTTCCTTTGTGAGCAAACAGCAAGTAACCGCTTAGTCTTGCATTAAACTAAGGCTTTGTGTTTCTTAGACAAACGGTATGGAGCCCACTGAAACATTACTTTTTTGGAGAAAGCTGCCAGTATAAATCGGCATAAACAGTCAGACTCATTCATTTTGAATTAGTTCTGATGGAGCTTGTTATTCATATTTAAGGGGTCCTGTCATGTGCTGTGTCTATAAAACAACACCAAAAACCATATGCTCATGTTTAAATAAAGCAATATGGGGAAGTTCTTTGTCCTGATAGTGTCTACTTAGTTCTTTTAAAACCTGAAAACAATTTTTCATGAGCATGATCAGCAGACATATGCTTACATAGTCTCCAACTGCTAACAGTACTTCCTCACCTATCCATCAACTCGCGAGGTCTGGTAGCTTTAGCTTACACTTCAATGAACTCCAATGTTCAAATTGTATTTACCAGAATATCAAATAAAAGCAGAATGTACACCTCATGGATAATATAAAATAAGTCAACAGGGTCCCATAATTTAACTGGAAAGACTTTGTATTCCGGGCTGAGTGTCTCAGTGGGTAGTGCTGTTGCTACGGCCCAACCGCGACCCTGACGAACCAAGTGCAAAAAAATGGATGGATGCATGGACTTTGTATTCAGTCATACGTGTAAAGTCGTGGCAACTAAACACCTTCAAAGGTATCTTTTGAAATTAACTTTTAAGCAGATATTTAAAATATTTTTTATAAAGCCAACTTTTCTGTTATTTCATTTTCTTTATTATTGTTTGCCTAATATAGTATTCTAATCCTAAAGGTAAAAAGCATAATCCAACCCATGTTGGACTGTTAAACTTGTCTTGTTTTATTTCATATCCAAAGCAAAAAATCACACTAGAGAATTTTGTTACATAAAGAAATTACATGGTGAAAGGGAGACAGAAAGTGTCAGTGCTTGAATATTTTCCATTTTGAACCATATTTTTTATAAACATTGTTTAATTGAATAACCCAAGTCAAATTGAGCTTAACGTATTAAACTGTTGACCATATATCATCCTATTCATAGTTCTTACAGGATTCATAGTTTTGACAAATCATGCATTTTCTGAAGAAGCAAAACAGCTAAAAATGTCTTTGTACAATAAATTAATTATATTTAGTAACTTTCAAACTACTTTGTGGTGTTTGCAAACCATCACTGCTATAGCTCACTTTTTAACTCTAACCCTTTCTAGTGCATCACTAAATTTAAACATGTGATGGGTTTATTTATGTGAAATTATTACTTCTTTTTTAACATCAGCATTTCTTCTGCTTCCTGACAAGGAATTACATTTCATAATTAATTAAATTGGTGCTTTCTGCCCCACAAATGGAGTCCACTAAATGGATTTGTTTGTTGCCAAGTGTCAATAAATCAAACAACACAGACTAATGTGTCAGGCAACTGTTTTCTTTTATCTTTAGTTTCGCTCGCACACATCTTCATCAGCTAACAGACATCTTAAATGGAGGATGAACTGAGTCTCCCTGGTAGAGAGCCAAGGCTATCTTACCAGGCTGTTAATGCCTCAATATAATCATACTAGGACGCTAACATGGTGCTCATCAGCAAACACAAGTGTAGGAACTGGAAAAAAGAATCAAGGGACTGCTTGCACAACAGTACACATGTTCCCACAGCGTATGCACACATGATCATTTTCCTGCTCATAATTCTCTTGTTATGATGCTAACAGTCCCACTCTAACTGCTCTAATTGGGTGACTTATAAATTCTCTTTAACATTGTTCTTTATAGTACTTTTTTTTTGTCAGTCCATTAAAGCCACCCACAGTGATAATAGGTTTAACAAAGAACACATCCAGTGTATTTGAGAATACATAAATTAGAGCTGTTATTATTTTGGATAATTATATTATTCTCCAAAAGATCCATATTCATTTTGACCCATCTGGTTGATATAAAATCATAGCTAAACAGAACAAGACAATAAAAAGACTGGATTATTGTGAATAAGAAAAAAAAAATGTTTTTAATGAGAACTATAAAAGGTTTTTCGAATGCTTTGTATTAAAATGTGAATACTGAATAGACGACTTAATGATGTGGCAGTTTTGTTCTGGTTAAGCAGCTCGTTAAGTCAGCCTAAATGCTTGAATCAAGAAACTTTCTGATTATCACCCTACATTTGTTTTATGGTTGGGGATAAAGAAAAAACACGGCTTAGACATGTAAAAAGGCTTTCAGAAATAATGATAAAAGAGACGATTGGATTTTATAAAATATGTGGAAGTTACATGATGAAAGCCTTTCTATGTGTTCAATGAACCACAGCTGTCTTTTTACATAAAAAAGTGCAACATAATATTAATGTCAAATTTAATCACATGTTAAATAAAAGGTTACAAACTAAGTGTTAAATTATAAAAGACAAAGGCAGAGATTAAAGGGACAATAAACAAACAAATCTCCGGAGACTAGTACATATAGGACACAATGCAATAAAATACTAAAAACAATTCACACTATATCAAAAAATAATTTGTTTTCAGAAAATATGTAAAAAAGAGAGTGAAGAAGCCTGTCAAATGTTGAAATGGAGATTATTCCAGAGCATAGGAACCGTAACTAAACAGGCCCCATGTCCACTAAGATTCAGCCGCATCCAAAGGCAGCTGACCAAATGATCTTTGTGCCTGAGGAGGACATAAGCATGAAAGAGATCAAAGATAAGGGAGCAATGCCACTGAGACATGTATAGGTAAACATGAAAATCTATAAATTCTCCCAATGACCAAGATAGAGCCACTGAAGAGAGGACAAAACTTGAGAAAAGTATTGAAACCTATGAATTCCACTTAAAAGCGAAGTCTGTGCATTCAGGCAAGCTGGAGATGTGAAAAGGAAACCTAACCTGTTGACTAACCTCAACATAAAGTGCACTGGAATGATAAAGTCAGGTGGTACTAAAGACATGGACAAGTTTCTCAAGGTCAAATCTGGGTAACAGTGAGTTTAAGTTTAATCATCTGCCTTAACTGGAATAGGCTTTTTTCCCAACAGAGTTAATCTTAACATTAACCTTAAAATCTTTTCCAGATTAGCATACAACACTAGCGCAAGGGCTCACAATAACTTGACTTTTTTATCACTGAAATTTTAGTAAATCTGAAGCCATCAAAGACTTATTGTTACCAACATTTTAATATAGGGAGAAAAAAGCAGGAATTACTAATAGGTTTTTCTAGGCAGATAAATGTGGGAATTAGCAGCATATAGAAAAGAAAAGACATGGTTCCTCAGAATAAAGCCCAAAGTAAAACTGAACCCACAAAGTACTCATTCTATTAATTGCAATAAAAAATACTGTGGTCAGCAGGAAGAACGTACTGTAAGGTTTTAATGTGATCAACAACTTCCAGTGGATCTTTTCCAATTGCGGTTATCTTTACCACACACCTACCATCACAGTTTTCCATAATCAGGAAAATGTTTCCATGACGGTAGAAGACTTTAATTTATTTTTATACATAACCTATTTGGAAAATACGGGTAATAAGGCTCCAAACATGAGAAAATGATGAACATCTTGTGGAAGATGTATTATTCTTGTTATTGTAGTATGTGTGTTGTGTTTTAAGAGGTCCAATTTTGAAAAATATATGCATACTAGGATGAATGAATTAGTAGTTTATTTCACAATTGCTTTTTTATCTTTCTATGCTACTGGATGTGAAGGACAAAACAGAAATGGTGCAACTGAGGTATAATATGAAGGTCTTAGCTCCAGTCTGAGTTACATATATAGTAATGTTATAGAAATGTGCAGTTACATGTTGAAATACATGCCTGGTTAGATTTATGTTGTTAAACTTGTATCTAAAATTTAATTCTAAAATTTAATGTAGTAAAGTTTTTCCATTTCATGAATTGTTGGAGAATGTTAGTGTAATTAATTTTGCTCTTTTATATCTTGAAACCTTAGGCACCCCCACTGTCTCGCTACACCATTAAAGAAATGTGAGAAAGCTTGGAGACTTTGAAGTGTGCTGTGGACAACAATATAGTGGCCTTTTCTCCTTTAATCTCATGTTTCCCTTTTTAAACCGCAGAGATAGACACACGCTGTGTTTATGTATCCTTGTGGACACAAGGTTAAAGGTAGGATGTACAGGCACAGATAATGAGTGTGGACATGCAGTGGGGTTAGAGTCTCAAGGCCAGACCATGGGTAGGAAGAGAACAAGGGGTCAAAGGGAAATAAACAGAAGCAGACCCAACACATTATCATAAAAGGTTTTGAAAACAAGCACAAACTTATTGACAATAGCGTCATTAGATTTGTTGTTTTTTTTTTATCTTTCAGATCTTATCCAGCTGTCTTCTCAGAGTTGCAACATAAATACCACAGTCAATGACAACTAACAATGTCATGATAGTGTGGGGTTTTGCACCGTGTTTAATGATGTTTCACATTTAAATTAAATGTTGTGGATTAAAAGTGTTCCTCTGTTTCATCTGGGGAGCTCTGCCTTCTCCTGTCTGTTTATGAAGATAAAGTTCACCCTGACCTTTCAGCCTGTATTTATTCTCTTGATGTGTGTAATAGTGTGTGTGTCCCATTGCTAGGCACAGCACACAGTAGCCTCTCTGAATGTATATGGCTATTTGCATGCTTCTACATAACAGCAGCAAAAGCTGCAGGTCAGCAAACTTCATAAATTTCTAATTTGAGCATTTAAAAGTAGAAAAAAATGTCTTATTTCCTAAATAAAACAGAGCTCCAACAAGAGGTGTGTTAGCACAAACAAGTCATCGATTAATATATTTGTTAGAAATGTGGCATGTACCATTTAAAATCCAGAATGGTGTTTCAAATGTCTCACCAAAGCAGTTGATCAGATCCTTGGATTGAATTAATTAAAGAAAAGAAAGTGGTGCTGACGGGTTAGCACACAAAGCCTTGAGCTTTAATTTTTGATAAGCTCCTAACGCTTCAATCTGCTATCTTAAAACAAGTGACATTGTAATCCTGTGGGACAAAGACTAAATCTCTCCCCTTCTCTTAAAGGCATGATGAGAGAGGATAAAAAGATGGCTATTCAAGAAGGAAACTTAATTGAATTCTATGGTGGCTTGCTCCAAACACTTCTGAGAGATTCGGTCTTGAACAGTGCAAACATAGAGGCAAGAACAGCGTCTGGTTAAAATCTCCACGGTTTAATTGTTCTGAACTGTTTGAAATATGCAGAGTGTGATCATTAAATCATGACCTAAACAACACACTTTCCCTTGGCCTTTTCCCCAAAGCTAAACACAAATTCTTTAATGGCAGTAGGGTTACCAATAAAGTTGAGTGTTTTCAATGCAACAAGCAGAATAATCAAATTCCTCAATACTGTGAATTGCAATGCAGACTAGATGCCTGTATATGGAAATAATTAAGGTAAGCTGTGATGTATTGAAATAACTGGGAAGCTTTTTTGGGGGTGATATCAGTGACCATATATGTAAAAATATTTATAACTCTGAAAGTTTCTTATCTACTTGCCTTAATACTTCATCATGACAACAAAAGTGGAGGGTTTGGAAGAAAGCACATGCTCTGGTTTAAATAACTTGTTGTTAGATAAACAATGTTGCACAAGGTGAAACTTGGGTGATATGAACCCAGTAAAGTCTGGGGGAGGGGGCAGATAGTGGAACAGATGGGGATTCTATTATTTAATTGTGGATGTGTGTGTGTTTTAATCCTCTAAGATCCAAAGCACATTTTATCAGGGGAAAAGCTGGATTTCTGGGCTCTGCTAGTAGGACTTTGCTTGAATCTCTGTTCAAGTGTTTGAAATGGGTATTCAGGAGAGCATTTCAATACACTCAAATCTCTGATCTCTTTTGATATTATGCATCAAGTGGAATTTTCAGGTGTCATTTCTCTAACTTTGTGATCAAATCAAGAGGCTCTAAAAGGGTGATTATTTTAAAGCAGTGCTCTAATGTTTAATAATTATAAGTGAAGGGTCCTCAGAAATATGAGAAAGTGTAGCCCACTCACTTGTGGATATCACACTTAATTTAAGAGTTTTCCCTACTCCCTTGGTGTTATACTTTTTGCTAGGTTTTAGTGGAAATTAGTATTGAATCACCTTTCACCTGTTGATTGTTAAAGTGGAAGGTTAAGGTTACTGGACTCTCCAGTTTGCTAAGGGTACAATGTTTCTCTTAAAATACTCTCCAGACTGTTTTGCAGCAGTTCGATGGTTCTCAGAATGATGTTCTTTGGTAAAACATGTGAGAAAAAAATCCTTCAAAAAGGATAAATATTTGACTGAACTAGGTGCTTTGACGTTGCTACTTTATGAGCAATTTGCTTCCAAGTTATGTTTAATGAAAGGAGAGAATAGGGAGAGCTTACTCTTAGATGAACAAGTACGGGAGGAGGTGAATGGAGAAGGATGTGCCTGACACCAAACATACCCAGCAGGATAACACTAGCTCCACAAAGGCAGCCAAGTTCACAGCCTTGACCAGCACGAATGACCAACCACAGATCATCCCGAGCAGTTTGAACAGATCAAGCTACAAGCTGACTGGGTGGTCTTTTACTGAAACTCTTCGTTAAGAGTGTACACCAAAACGGGTAGTATGTTAGTATTAGAAAGGAAGAGCATGAGATGTGCAACCTTAAATGTTTGCATCAGGATAAGTAAACCATGAAGACTCAAAAAGAGCATAAAGAAAATATAAGTCTCCACAGTCTGTGTGCTGTATGGAAACATGTATTATTGCCCTTCTGGGGCTGACTAATTTCAGAGGCATTTACCATCCTCTTTCATGTCCCCCACCTCCAGGCTCTTCTCTATCAGCAGCACTCATTAGCTGTTGTTACTTTTACCCCCTCTTTTTTGTTCATTATGATGTGCTAATTATTCACCTCCATATTTTAAAAAACCTCTTGATTACCAATAGGCAATTAACATTTGATGAGAATAATGACTGTTAGTGTGACATAAATTTTAAAAATAAATGGGAAAGAAATACAAAAACAGAAAAAAAAATGCCATTAAAGGTAACTTTTATGTCTGATTTTACTCACTTATGCTGCTTAATCTGAGTCACCGTGGCAACATCGGTGGTCTAATTGCCTTGAAGAGGCAGAAATGTTGCAGTAATCAGAAAGTAAGAGGCGTAAGCTGCTACGTTTCGGAGGGCCAACAGAAATGCATGCACTGACCTGGATCTGCTGCTGAAGGAGGTTGATTTTGTGCTGCTGCTGCAAAAGCTGCTGTTGTTGTCGCGCAATCTGGTCGAAAACAGAAGCAAAGGAGAAAATTAAAAAATCCCTTCATCTGAGTTAAATGAGAAAAGGAACTTATAGCTGAACACTTGTGAACTCCTCTTGACATTATATGGTAGAAATTAATTTAAGCCATCCCTTTCAAAGTAAATACATTTCCTTTCAAAAATACTCGCACCTCTTGGACTTTTTCTTTCCTTTTGTCTCATTAAAACTGCAAACTTTATTGGATGGAACTCTGTTATAGGACAGCAGCAATCATCTAATAACTGGGAAGGGGAACAAAACAACATAATTTTCAGTTTTTTTCATTAAAATACTTAGTCTCTTTCAAAATAATCACCAAACAAAATCCAATCCAACCAACTCCCTTTAAAAAAAATCATGAAGCACATTTCCTTATCTGAATATGGAAAGAGAATGACACAAAACCATGTAAAAAAAAAAAAAAAAAAAAGCTGTCTGCATAAATTGACAAAGGCTCAACAAAGAGAGCATTAATCAGAGCTGCAGCCTAATATCCCAGTACAACTCTGCTGCGGTTACCAATATTAACAAATCAAATGAAGTAAGTTGTTGATATGAAAACTATGATTTCTGCACTTTACATATCTGATCTTTATGAAATATAAACAGATTAAAGAAATTTAATTTCTTAGTTTTTGGAATCACATGTTTGTGAAAAATCTGCAAGAAGTGAAATATTTTAACTCTACAGAGGATGTACCAACTGCATTGTTAATGAAGATGCTATAGCTGAAAAAAACAAAATCAAACTTTATGGCTAACATGCAAAGTGCCATGTTTGGATGCAGACTATTCCTGCAAATCCCTCTGAACATATACAATCCTCAGTGTGAGCCATGGTGATGGTCGTATTCTGTAAGGATGCATTTTTCTTTCCAGGAGGTACAGCGAACCTGGTCAGAGTTTATGGTAAAATAGATTGAGCTAAATATAAAATAAACAAATAGGAACATTTGGAAATAAAACCTGCTTTAAAATGAATAAGACTTCAGATTGGGTTAGAGGTTCCCCTTTCACCAGAACAACAAGCCTAAACATCCTGGTAGATACAGATTTTAAAAAGTTGCTGCTTACAGATAATTTTTCATGCAATCTTACGAAGCCTATGCTGTTCTGCAAAGAAGATTGGGAATGCACTTCAATCTATGTTTGTGCAAAGAGACATTTCAAATACAATACAAAGAGTTG
>JAUZNJ010031266.1:0-39491 GCA_034780135.1 Jordanella pulchra | reverse complement strand
TGTGTGTGTGTAGGGTTAGAAAGGATTAAAAATATTACCATTGTTTGACGAAAGGCATAAGAAGGTTGGGTTTCAGTTTGCCACAAGACATGCAGAGGATGAAGCAGATATGAAACAAAGTTGTCTTTCCAGAATTATTTTATCAACCTTTGCTATGCTAAGAATCATACTAAAAGAACACCTCCAAAAACAGTGAACTTGATGATGACTCCAGCATATCATAAGGATGCTTTTATAGAGCAATGTAATTGGAGAATTAGGTCAACTAGGGCTGCTTTTTTTTTGGCTCTCTACAGATCTAGCTTTTAGGAAACAATGACATAAAAGAGGACCTCATTGAAAAAAACACAAGAAGTTCTGTGAGTAGTTTTGGCACAAGGCATACAAAGAAGATGTAATTGTTGAATTCAAAGCAAAGGTTATATTTTTGAGACTTGTAGATAAAATACTAAGTATATTGCACCTTACTGAGAACACATTATATCGGAGAAACATGTCAGTGGCAGCACCATGCTTGTTCCTTTTCTTCAGCAAGAACTCAGAAGTTGGGAGATGATGGAAAGATGAATGAAGCCAACACCAGGTTTACAGAGACTCTCTCAGCAAAGGTTTCAGAGCAGGGCCGCTTTTAATGAGCTCTTATTTTGGGTGGGTCTGCTGAAAGATTGGCATCAGTTACTGCCTTTCATTACAGCTAGGCTTTCAAATTAGCCGAGGATGGAATGAATTCACATGGAAATATGAAAAAATTTTAAGAGTTTTTTATCTCTTCTTTTCCACACAGCCACTCCACCTTTCTTTCCCACCTTCCATCCTCCAGTACCAATTGACGAGAGACACACCCAGGGAAGGTACTTCTATGAGCCATCGCCTGTGCCCCCTCTTCCCGTGTAAGTCTCTAAAACTGGTCACACGCACACACACACGCACAAACACACAAACACACACACTCTAAGCGAAACCTACAATATCGCTGATCACAACTGCATCAGCTCCATACAAATCAAGCCTTAAAACTTCCTTCCGCCTCTGGGTGGAGCGTCCTCTCTGCCTCTCAGGATCAAAGGCCACGGCCCCTGTGCATGCGCAACATGATCCGCATGTCAGAGACACGCAAATGAACATGTGTCAGAGACATGAAAATGAGAGCGGGGCCGAGGGGAGCCTGGGAGTACTCCGGTTCTCATGATCAAGCCCTGTCAGTAGGAGAAGGCAATGTTGCCCCTGCTGACATCAACCGGTCTCTGACAGACACAGATGGGCTCCTGACTGTAAGAACGTGCGTTCAGTCCATCAAATATAGTTCTGTAAAAACACAGCGTCATTCCTAGTTAAGGAAAAGGTGCTCAGTTGGTGGGACTCCAACTAGAACTGTCTCTTGTTTCCCTGGAGTGCTTCTATTGGTGGAGACTCGGAGTCTCAGAGAGAACTTCAAAGGACTTTCCGTCTTCCTAACCTTTCCTGTGCTCTCGTCATTTGGTATTCTTTGCGTCCGCATGGAAGGAACCGCAAGTAGATGCTTCATTGTCCTCACAGCACTTGTTTTCGAGGTGCAAACACGAAGGAAGCGATCATGGCGCGACGAGGACAAATTGGATGGGGCAGCTACTTGGGCCGCATTATGTTTGATATTCTTCATCATTATCAACTCTCCCCCCCCATCCTGCCCTGTTCTCCTCCAGGAGTCATATCTCTCCCTTGCTGATGTGCCACTAAGCGTAATGAATTTTTTATGCCCACCCTCCCTTTTTTCTACCCCCTCCACCTCCAGTCTACCCCACCTCTCAACCTCTCCTGCCGCAACAGAGGAAGAGAGGGAGGAACTGAGGGAAGAAAAAGAAGAAAAAAACGGGAGTTGATTGATGCCCCATGTCACCGCAAACAAAATGGCAAATATAATTTAGCATTTAGCTTATGCGGAGATAATGGGGCGAACACGCGCAGGCAACACGGGCTCAAACAAACAGCCAGGCTTGTTATCCGTCAGGAGCGCTTTGGAGCGACGTGGAGCGCAGGTTAGGGGGAGAGACGAGGGAGAAAAATGAGGAGAGGGCGGAGGGACAACATCGAGGCAGGGAATTGAATTAAGGCAGAGAATTTACGCAGCGGCAACGTCTTCAGTCACTCTGTTTGGACAGGAATTACCTGTTCGCTTGGCTTGCTGTCACCAGAGACACGGTTGCGCTCTGCCTCGATACTTAAGGCCTTTTTATCCAAACCATTAAGCCCATATCTGTTTAATACGACATGCGATGTTGAGGGAAACTATTTGTCATGATAATAAGGCAGCTGTTGAGTACCCATACACATTTAAATGGACTCTATGAGCCTCTTGTCATGCCTTGTGCAGTGCCTGGCAAAAGGTTCATCCCTAATTTGTTGGGAGTTTTTGTGATAGATATACCATTTACTGTTGTCGATAGTTTTACCAATTGGAAGTTGTTTTAACAAACAAAAAATGTAAAAAAATGTTTGGCTTCATTTATATTCAGCCCCAAGATTCATGATTTACAGATCCGCCTTTTGCTGCAGCATGTCTTTTGGATTATGGCTTTCCTAGTTTACAAATTTTGGGGCTCAAAGTTTTTTACAATCTTTTTTGCAATCTTTGCAATATCACTCAGACTGAGTGAAAAGTCTCTATAAAAAGCCTATTTTAAGTGCCACTACGGATTTTGCCACTCTTGCTTAAGGGGAATTCAGGATGATTTACATTGCTTTCCTCATCACACATGTAAGCCATGTTGACTGATCTTCTTGACTTGATCTAATCTTCTTCCATAGTTGCAAATAGGGCTGCAACTAACGATTACTAGCTAATCGATTATTCTGTTGATAATTTTTTTCAATTAATCAATTAATAATCGGATTGTTAAAGATTCCTGAAAGAAGATTTTTTACAGAATTAAACCGGGTCAAAGTAAAACTTTTCCACCTGAAGAGTTCTGGTTGGAGCATATTGACGGACAAAGACGTTTTTTTTTATCTTAAAATCAAAGTATATATATGTTTTGTTTTTTTTTTTTACAATTGTGGTATAAATTCTGCTCTAAGTGAGGTGATCTGTCAGCTAAATATATGTTTTAGAGTCGCTATACTTCAGTTAACGATAAATTAAACTTTAAATAAAGAATTTCATTGCCTCCTTTGAACAATCGCTTTCTTCTAACCAGTACGTCTAAATATAGAACAGAGAAGTGTTTTACATGAACAAAATGTCAGATTTACATTAAAAGAAAAACTTTAATGCTGCGTAAACATGAGCAATTGACCTCTACAGCTCTTCCAATGTCACCTGGGCTTCCCTTTTCTTGCCTGTCAGTTTAGGTAGATGTAAGGTGCTTGGTTCTGTACTCCCTCTATTGTCTGATTATGGATTGTTTTGTGCTCAAAAAATGGTGAGAGCTTAAAATATTCCTTTTTCTTCTTAGCATTCACCCTGACCTGAGTGCTGTGTTCCTTGGTCTCCACAATCTTGTTTGTTCACTAATGTTCTCTAACAACATTTGAGGCCACAATTAGATTGAGGTCAAACTACACACAGGTGGAGTGCATTTACTAAAATAGTGACTTCTGAAGGCTTTGCGGTATCTTAATTAGGGGTAATCAGGCTAAGGAGGGCAAATGCATTGCAGATTTCTTCATACTTTTCTTTGCAAAGAAAAGTTTCAAGGGGCAGGGAAACTTCTGTAAGGTACTGCATCTCGCAGGTTTCGAGCTTTTGCATTAGGAAGAGGCAATATTGCACGCTTGATTAAAAAGCTGCACCAAATCCCTTAGTGAGAGGAGCTGCTTATCACATGTGGTATTAAAGCAACCACCTGATGGCAAATTGGAGTTAATTGCACATCCAGGTTTCCTGCAAGTTTTGGTTGGTGCTGAACTTTAAGGTGTGTAAAAGCTGCAGCCACAAATAAGTATCTCCTGGGACTTTAGCAATCTGATCAGCAAACGCTGCTAACAATCGGTTGCGGGCAAATAAGGAAAGGCGGTCAATGTATAGCTGTCGCTCCTGCAAAGCGGAGGACAAGAGGGCGGCTTATGGTGAAATATTGAATTGTTTTAAGACAAGTTCCCTAACCGTGTGCAGAATTAATCGTTATTAGCCTTCTCAAAGATATGCCTAAGTACACAGGGACTATTATTGCGGTACTTCCCCATGCAACCTCTCATTACGGCCTGTAATTACAGTTGGGTTGGCCCTGCGGCACTTCCATCAATCCAGTCAGCTTTCCCCCGCCGTGCCGCGTGAGCCAGTAACCACTGGGCGTCCAAAAAAACACAGTGAACGCCCAGCAGCTTGTTTCCTTTCCGCCGCAGCGACACATCCACCATCCGTACGTGGCAAATGAACAGAATCACATCCTATTACGGTGAAGGGCCTAATTGAAACATGTTTATTTATGACCCCCTCGTTTTTAGACTAGAAGCAGGCGTTAGCCATGAACGGCTAACGGGGCTCCAGCGATATGAGGCGGTGGAATTAAATTAAAAGCTCATAAAATGAAATATGCTCTGTATTAGCTATTTGACACTTAATTTGCCTTCAAATGAGCAGAGGAAATCAGAAATTAACTGTCCTTTGTTTTTTCCCCCTCTCTTTACCTCACCTCCTCTATTAAGAAAGGGAGAACGCAATTACAGACAGAGGCTAATCGTTTAGTTTATGAATTCCTGTGGGGAAGGTACTAGTGTGCCAATATTACAGCCTCAGGGTCAGGTGAGGTGGTGGGGGTCCTTTTCTAAGAAACTTGCATGCTCTCATGAAAAAAACAACACCTGAATGTTGAGCATGAAGCCCTGAACTTGTTGTAACTTCTTCTGGGTTTCCTTATTTCAGTTGAGCTAAAGCCTCACAGGCCACCACTTATCCAGATTAAGTCTTTTCCCCCCTTGACTATTATTACTGTCCCTCTTCTTTCTGATCTGGAGGCACCTTTCGGTCAGACCATCTAATGCAGAATTCCTTTTCAGTCTGGAAAGAAGTCTGTAATATGAATTCATGGTTTTCCAGGTCTTGGAAGTTATGGGTGAAAAAGGAAGCATCAAAAAGATTTGTTTTGTCAATGATATTTTCTGATCCACTGTATCCATGTACTGAATTGTGCTATACAAATAAACTTGCCTTGCCTTGCCTATCCTTCTTCCTTCTGTGTTTCTCTCTTTGTATCTCTTCTTTTACTCCTTTGTATTCTCCCATCCTTGTTTATCATACCTGTCCTTTATTCTCCATTTATTTACTCCTGAGTGTCCTTCCAGCTCTCCTCATCCCCCCTTCTCATTTCCTCCTTCCTTTCTTCACCTCCCTCTGTCTTTCTGTTTCCTGTTTTGTCTTTCTTTGTGTATTTCCTTTCTCTCTGTGCCATTTATTTCTTTTTACCTAATGTCATATCTTCCCTTTGTCTGTCCATTCTTCCTCTTTTTCTCTTATTTTTCCCGTTTCCTCTTCCTTCCTTCCGTCCTTCCTTCCTTCCTTCCTTCCTTCCTTCCTTCCTTCCTCACATATTCATATTTTGCAGTTTCATTCTTGATAATAGGCAGCTGCTTCCTCCTTTTCTTCTTTAGAACTTTCCTGATTTCTTTCCAACATTATTTATCCGTTTTATTTATCCATTGTCCGCTTTTCTCCTTTTATTTTGTTGTGTCATTTTTTTCTGTCGTCCTTTGTTCTCTCCCTCCTTTCATTTTAGAGCAACTTCCACCTTTTGTAACTTTCTTGCTTTTTTGGTGCTTCTTTGTTTCCTTTATTCCCTCTTAAAAATTCATACATAAACCCTACACACCGTAAACATGTCTGCACATAGTAAACATATAATACAGGACAGTTTTTATTATGAATGACTGATGACTTTGAAGCTTACTCTGTAAAATCTCAGACATTTGCAGCACCTTCCCTGGGAAATATTACCTGCTTAAACAGACGCTCACTGTGGGTAGGAGCAGATTGGATGCTCCACAGGAAGCTCTGGTGCCCACTTCCACTGCTATTGTTTTAAAACTGGGCTTAATGGTAGTTTTTTTTAGAACTGACTTGTTTCATTCCAGCTTTAAACCCCACAAAACTCCCCCGTCATGCAGTTCAATGTGTCACCAGGAGACGGCTCACAACAAACAGAGGAATTCATTACATGTCATTTATTGACTGTGGAGTTTACTTTGGAGTCCTGGGGCCGTCATGTTGTGAATGGGAGAGCCACTAAAACCAAAGCAAACTAACAGGATGTGCAGCTGACTTGCAGCCTTTTGCATCACTCACCCTATGCAAATCTATGAAAATAATTAAGGCAAGCCGAGTTGATTTGGGACTCTTTGAAAGTGTTGAACATAGTCTGAATTATGAAAAAGCCGCAAATTGTCTGATGCTGTTTCGTCTGATTAATAAGAGCTTCAACTATTTACAAGTTTGTTTCTACTAATTCAGACACAGGGAACATCTTGAGTCCTCAAACTTCAAACAGAACTCTATGGACTCTACATTTTTAGACATTACTGAGTACAACTGTGTCATTGTTTTCCCAGCTAGTATGCTTATTCCATTCAGGACATGGTTTGTTCAGATGCCACCTCGGCCTGGCTGGATGCAATCTGAAGGTATCATCTAACCAACTCCTGCAAATCACAATGCAGATTCAGTTTAAGAAACAATTAACAAGGAAGGAGTTTAAGGAGGTTGGTGCTGTTGACTGTGATGATCAACTTTACATCTCATTAACATCCAAGTAAAGATGCATAAAAAGTTTCAAATTGGTTTATATTTAATTTTAAAAGCAAAATCTCACACTGAAAATGTTTTAAACATCCCAATTTTAATTTGCAGTTATAAAAATACATCTTGTTAATACTTTTTAGCTAAGTTATGATTTGCACAGTGAGTTGTACAAGATCCTTCTAAGAATAATGTCAATTTTTAATATTTTTCTTGTTTAGATTCTAATTTTTGATCAACGACTTTCTGTTTCCCTGAGTTAAAAGCATGAACCTGGTTCCCATTTCCTTGAGCCAGAATGCTGGAAAATAGCCATAGTGTTCCTCTCTCCATGCAAAATGAACTTGGAAAGGATCAAAAAAGCAGCAAAGATTAGTTGACACCATGGGCCTCATCAAGTCTAGATAAATGTTTTATTGTTTTTTTTTGGTTTCTTGCTGCGACGGAACAGAAAAACGTTGAGTTGCAGCAAGAAACCTCTCTTCTGCTTTGGGTGTCATTGGATGCTGTATGCTGTCCACATCAGTATCAAACGGTACTAACTTTTGCAGGACTAAACTTAAAACATCAAAACCTTAGATTGACTTCAATATAATTCGCATCATTCTTCTTTATTTGTATTCGCCTCTCCGCTGCCCCCACAGCCGTTTGGCCAGGTTGGTCGGTGTTTATTTTTCACATGTATCTAAAACCCTGCAGCCTGGACTTCAGGTCTTGCTTCAGTGATCCAAGTCTCAGATGTTTTATGATCAGCGGCCATTATCAGAGTTCAGAATAGGGGCATTTTAGTCCCTATAGATATTGGTTATCTTCTGAATGCTCTAGTGGATGGATGCAAACTTTAAAGCCCAAGCAGTTTATCACTCCTTTTGAGGCTGTTCTCTTTCTGTCATCTGTGACCTGAAATGACCCGAGATTAATACTTTTACAGCTATGTCCAATCTAAGCACCATCATCATAAATACTGGCAGAAAAATAGGTAGTATGATCGGCAATGCTACCAACAGCTATGCCGCTAAGGTTGTTTCTATAGGTTATGTCTTATATAGGATTTTTGTTCCTTTCTAAGCTACTACTTTAAATAAGGAAGAACAGCATGCTGTACTTCGTACTGCACCGAATCACCTATTTAACCTCTAAATTCAGCTTTATTTTTGCTCAGCATCCCAGAGAAGTTCCACTTTACATGCATCCCCTTCTTACTGTCCTCCTCAGTATTTACATAAACTGTTGTCACGGAGCCCAATCTGCTGCATAAAGAAGCGGCGTGTTGCTTAGCATAAAGACCACGGCCTTATCTCGGTACCTCCTTCCAGATGGGACGAGGCCGAGCATTGCGACACTCGCACACAAACACGCAGAGGCATGCACCCAAGCTGAGAAACAATGAGAGAAAACGAGCTTTTGTTGCACTGGAGGAGAGATGCGGTTTCATCCCCGGCTGCTCGTGCTCGCATGTTCAAGGTGACTGTTTGTAATTTTAGATTTCATTTCTCTGAATCTTGAGCGTGTTTTCCAGTAATTTCATATGTGAATAATTTCTGTCCAAGATCAGGATGCGAAGTGAAGCCATAAATTACAGCATGAATCATGGATTATTCCCTAATCGCATCTGATAATCTCTGTCCAGATACGGCTCCTGTCACAGGAAAATACGCACGGGCCGGAGAGAGGAAAGGATGCTTTTTCATCTTCCTTTCTTAACTCCTCAGAACCTAGTCGGTGTGACTTCACGGGTCACCCCTCTGTAGCGTGCTCCCCTCCTTCCTCCCTTTTCTTTAATACTCTCTCTTTGGAGTAAGTCAGGGGGACAGGCGGTCACACAGTCGCCAGCTTCATGATTAATGGTGTTTATTCTTGACAGAAGGCTTCTTTTTATTTATCTGCATTGCAGTTTCACTGATACCATCGGTCACCTGAATGAAAAATATTCAGTCATACCAATTTTGCAGCATAATTGAGTAGAGTCACTTCCTTTCAGTGCGTTTCCCCCCTCCCTTTTCTTTTTTCTCCCTTCCTCTCTTTCTATCTGGCAGCCTTATCACTGCCACAGTAATTTTTGTGCTACGTTGTTTGATATGGAGAGGCTGACTTTAGCCGTATTTGACATAAAGCCTCTTCAATTTTCTCAGGAGCAAGGAAGGGGGAAAAAAAAAAGTTGCGCACCGATTCCTTTTATTATTTTTTTTTTTTTTTCTGAAGCAATTTCAGGATTTAGAGAGAAAGGAGATAAATGGCTAAGAAGAAATCTGGGCAGATTGAAGTTACAGTATATCTATTTTTTTGTGATACACCGGTTTCAGAAGCCTAAATAGGTAGTGTATTTCTTATTTTTTTTGTCCAGGATTGGGATATTTTAAGTTACCTGTCTATTTTTGAATGATGGATCCAGCAGGTTGAAAAAAAGCCAGTTCGGCACTGCAGAAATTTGACAAGGCCTGTAAAGGTTTTAAGGTTGAGTCATTACCTGTGGAGATCTGTTAAGACATGTTCCAAAACTCTACTGAAACCTGCTAGGATTACCCATTCCTGAAGACATCTTTTGCCTTCCTCAGTGTTGGTATCCCCCCCTTTAGTTATTACATTTCCAATGCATTTTTTCTGCCTCTCTTTAATCCCTTTAGAATGGCTTTAAATCTCCCGAATGCATTAGAATCAATAGTATTTGGAGCCCAATTTTTTTTTTAATAAATATTTATTTATTTGAACATTGTTTCTTTGAATTTAAATTGAAAGTCTATGAAAAATAGCTTTGAAAAAGGTACATTTTTCTGATAAAAGGAGAACACATTAATCTCTAATACGAGGCCTGCAAATTTGCACGTTACACATTAGTGGATTTGATTTTCTATACACGAGTCATTTGCCCCCTCTTCATGTTTGAGATCTCAATTTGTAGCTCTCCCAAGCAGCACAATGGAAAAACCAGGTCTGAAGGGGAGAGATAACAGGCAGGTGCCAACAGCGTTGCACTAATGTGTGTGCGAGTGTGTGTGTGAGAGCGAGAGACACTGTGCATGCACGCACACACTTCACACCCAAATATAAAAACAGACGGGTCTGAAATTATTTAATCTTCTGTTTCATCTTTTAATTTTCTTTGCAGTTCTGCATCTTTTATTTCTCACTTAAACATCTAAATAAATTTACATTTGTATTAAACTTGCTGTTGTTTATCAGCTTGTCAGCACTGGCACAGTTTAGACAACACTTTTCATTTTATTTTCCAATAGCAAACCTGCTTCTGCTGTTGCATTAAAATGTAAAATAATACAATGTGAATTGGAATCTGGTTCACTAGCTAATCTTTAAAAGAGAAAAGTTCAGTAAATAAATGCTGCAACATCTCTCTATTTTTGTAATAAAATTACATTTGTTAAAAGTTTAATATCGTTGCACTTCTCAGTTTTCTTTTTCTCAATTAAGATTTTTAATCAATTGCTCCTTTTGTCTTAACAGCTTTTCTGGTTTTCTTCTTCATCATTTCATTTGCCTTTTTTTAAAAACAAAAAATGTTTGGAAAAAGAACTCAGTTTTTATTTTAGATAGATAAAAGTACAAATCTTAAAAAGTAATTTTGTGAAAAAATGCTTCAGCCTGTTAAAACTTAAATTCTTATTAAAACTTAAATTTACAATAACATAGCAAATATGGATGCATTAAAATGTATAGTATTTTTAAAGTCAATAGGCTTCTATTTTTTAATTGCATTCATTCTTTCATTTTGTTATACTTAATTTCTAAGCAGTTTTTTTCTTCTTAAATATTTGAGCATTTAAAAAGGAAAAACTGCTTCTACCCTAGGATTTTAATTAATGATTTGCATTAAAACTGAACTCCCTGATTGGGGTTAAAGCTAGTAAATAAGCATAAAATAATCTAATAGTTTGTCCTTTTTGTTTTTCCTGGGAAGCCTGCATAAATCTATCATTTATCAAAAGTTGAATCAATTAATCTTTCAACTTACACTTCTGGTGAGATCAAGTCACATACTGTTGATAATAAAATAGATTTAACTGAAAAAAAAGAAACTTTCTTAATTGATTCAATGTTAATCGGCTAATTAATGAACTTAAATTTTCAGACATTTTATACTGAAGCACAGCCACAGGTCCTCTGAAGGAAACCTGTCAGAGAGCAGGAAGGACTGCTTAATGTTTCACCACAGTCAGTAAGGTTAGCTTTACATCTTTATAATAAGAGGAATGAGGAATTTGTTTAAAAGTTTTGCCTTAATATGTGTGATCTATTTAGAGTTTTTGGGGTTTCTTTCCCTCAACCTGCACCCTGCAGACGTCACGCCACAGCCGTGTAGAAAAGTGGAATTTCCATTATTCCGATCTCTGGGCTCCAGACCCTGCGATCCCACTCTGGGGGCCAGTTATAGCAAGTAACGAGACCTCAGGAACAGGGTCATAAATCCACTCCAACTCTCCTCATTTTCCTTCCACTCTACCCTTCCTTTCCTACATCTCTCCTTTGCTCTGACTCTGCAGCGAATGATTGAAGGGGAGCCTAAATGAACATAGTGTGAAATATTACCACATGTTTGTTATTGGGGACTTTCTGGTGTGGCTCTGGGTCTGCCAGTGTGGGAAGAAATGACTTCTCTCCCCTTTAACTTTGAAACATCTCACATAAAGCAGTTCTTTTTGGTACGTTGCTCGCTACATGTGGCATCCATTAGGTCTGATGGCGTGATCGAAAACAGTTTTATCTTCTGATGCTGTTTGAAGCAGGAGCCATAAAGAAGTCCCCTCACTTTGTTCATCTCCCATGATACCAGGCTAGTCTCTGAGAGGGTGAAGTGTTTTACATTGCAACTGTCCAGCGGGAGCTCTTCAAATAAGCAGAGTCATTGGACACAGCTGCATGGGAATACAGTAAGGCTCCAGCTGCATGTCCATGGTGTCTTTGGCCTCTCTTTGGAAGTAATCTTTACTAAATTAGGCAGGAAAGTTTCATGTAGTCTATGAAATCACTCTGGGAAGGTTCCTACTATAGACACATTTCCTCCGTCATAGGCTGGGCCTGTATTTTCACACACGTATCAAGTTCCTATGGAGGTCTGGAAGGTCTAAAAAATAGAAACCTTTATTTTATATCTTGTAAATCTGAAAGAAAATGGAAAAATTGTGTTTTTATAGGGACATTCCTTATTTAATTCCATCCATCCTGACCCTATAAAAAGGAATTCACAGTAAACAGTATGTAGTTTTGTTTTACCTTTAATTTTATTACTGGAGAAACTTAGCAAGCTTGAATCAGAACAACTTTGGACATTTTACCAGATACATATCCAGTAACCCTGTAAAGCAGCTTTTTTTTTTTTGGAAAAAAATGTTTTAGGGTCAGTCCAAAAAATTTCTCCATTTCTGTGTTTAAGCCTCCCAAAGCTTCATCAAGCCCGAATGCTACCCCACCACGCATTCAGGCACCCCTTCATGATTAAATATCAAGGAACTCCACTTGACGTTTTATTAGCCCAACAAGATGGATGAAACGGGCAGAATAAAGTAGGCTGTGTCTATTCACTTTCCCACCAGCGCTTGCCTTTCTTCCGTCCAGCTTTGCTCTCCATCCCCTCCTCTGCAAGAAGAAGTATTTGTTAGGAGAGCGTGATGGATTCGGCTCCAAATAGAAGATTTTCTTAGTGCAGAGGAGGCAACACATATTTCTGTCTTGTACCTGATGCTCATGTTGTCTCAGCCGACCCGCTCCCCCACCCCCTTCCTCTTGTTGTACCTCAGATCTCAGTCTGAAGGATTAACTATCTCCAGCTGTGTGTCTCTGCTGTCTCGCATTGTTTGGGATTTGCTCAGGTCCGTCCGTGCGGCTGCTCATTTCTGCAGCCCAGTGTGACGAGTAGAATCGAGGGTGGGGGGGGGGGGGCTGGATTCGAGGCCCCCAGGCCACACTCATCCTCACTCACCCGTAGGTTGCCACCCCGCGCACGGACATGTGCGCTCATTACCTGACTTGACGGGCTGTGAAGGTGTGGAACCTGAGCCCTGTTTGGCTGCAGGCGTGGGTTGGATGTTTGTGTGCAGGCACCGGGGCCATCGAGACAATGCTGGAGAAGAAAAAGAAAGATAGATGTGCTTCCTCCCTACTTTCAGAAGTTTAACACTCTAACACACAAGAGTCCCCTCTAGTTCTCTCTTTAGCCTGAGGCATGCTAGAGGAACTCAGAGTGCTGCCTGAGAGCTAATTCCACCTGTGCTTACTTTGTTGCTTGGAAAGAAAGAAAGAAAAAAAAACAATCAGGCACATACAGGTGCCTCTCAATACGATAAAGTATCTTTTATTCCATAAATTCAATCCAAAAAGTGAAATTTCTACATCATACAGATTTATTACTCACAGAGTAACCTGCTTTTACTTTTTTATCTCTTTTGATATTGATTTTGGCTTCCAGCTGATGAAAACACAAAAAACTTGGTTTGACAGAAAGGGATTTTTTATGAAAAACATTTGATGTTATGGTCAATGCAATCACGAGAAGCACTGCTGACCTGAACACCTCCATCAAGGAGGGTAAAAAAAAACAGAAAAAGGATCCGTTTGATACAGCTTCTCAGAGGGATGTAATTAAGTTTTTTTAACAGGTTAGGTGGAAGGAAATGAACAAACAGTTCTCAGAAAATCTTATTACAAAAATCAACAGAATTTTAAATTCAACACATGTCCTGATAAAAAAGTATGTCTGTCTATTGTACCATATATATAGTCAATACTTTATCTACTTTCACATGAGTTTATACTCCACAGATTCTTCTTTAAATTTTAGATCACGTTTGCTGTCAAGAACAGAAATACCCTGCAGTCCTGGAAGTAAATAAAACCAGTATGGCAATAAAGTATTTCAACAGAGGAAAGTATCTATTGCTCAAACATTTGGTGTTAGACATCTGATAAAACCCTCTTGAACAACTCTGTCTTTCCAGTCTTCCTCCAGACTCTAGAATTTTATTTAGATGTAAAATTTACTTCTAGACCATTTTTTTTCTACTAGACTTTTTCCTTCCACTAAACTTTCCAAATTGGGTCCTTCAATATTCGGAGTTTCCTAACTGAATGCCTTTCATAAGCAATAGCATCCTCATTAACGGTGTCAAAAACTGGTATTTTTCTCTAGAACATTTCTTTATTAAACGTTTATTTCCTTCATGTCTAAGTGATAATTTCATTTTTTGGAGAAAGTATTTTAATCTAAATTTCTCTTTTTGCATTAAAGTAACACAATATATAAACTTTTTCAAGATATTCAAATATATAGAAAAGCACCTGTTTTCTCGTTTTACTTAAAAGAGATAAAAGTAAAGTATTAATTTAATCCAGTCGGCTCCTTTGTAAAATAGCAAAAATTAAGCTCGGGGAGAAAACTAAAAGCAAGAACAAGCAAATCTTTCTTTTGTTTGTTTTGTTTTTCGCCCAATGTTTGTTCTCTGATTCCACCCCCCTTGAAATTACAGGAAAAAAGGCGCGCTCATTTTGTACAATTTCACTTTCATGTTTTCTTTTTTTCTTTTTCTTTGCTGCGATCTTGCCTGATTCGTTTTGGTAGACATTCTTATCTCAATGGCTGAAAATTACATTTAATTGCAGTGTGGAAAAAATGCCTTTTCAAAACAGAATGTGGGAATAAAACGGCATCAACTTCTTCCATTTAGAACAACTGAAAAGATCTGATGCGATAAATAATAATCTTTTAACTTTGCAGACTTTTTTTCTTAATTAAAAGCAGGAAGCTCATGTTGTGTGTGTGGAAGGGGGTGTGTGTGTGAGTGTGAATAACCCCTTACTCAATGAGATTTGTGCACAGAAACAGAAGCTCTGACACCTGGACCCGTTTGTTATGACTTAAACTCGTCACACTCTCTGCATCCTGTTGATAAATACGTTTTAACTCCAGCAGTGTGAAAGTCATACGTGCCCACGGTGCGGTGCTTTGCCACTGCGTGGACGAGTGTGCATGTGTGCACCCGCTCCTGCTGCTGCTTAGATAATAGCGTAACTCTCGAACAAGGGCTGGGGGAAGCGCTTGTGTGTGCTGGCGATCTGACTCTGCACTGTATGGGAATGCCTGGCACGCCTCCAGAGGAATCCAACAGAGAGGGAATCCTACTCGATGTGACCATGAATAGGAAGCTGGACCCACCCAGGCCTTTGATGTCAAGGGGTCACACAAAGACATTGCAGCTCTGTTGGGGGAGTTAGCATAGTTTCTCTGAATGCCTGGAAACCTTACCAAACAAACCACGCCAGGTCCAAAACTTGGCCTGCAGGGCAAGAAAACCAACTTCTGGCTGAATGTTTTTCTTGAATTGTTAAAAAGATCAAGTTTATTTTACATACCAATCATATCAATATAAAGGTTTGACCTTCAGTTTTGATTGGATTGTTGTCTTATAAAGGGTTAACTAGGAGGAACCTGTGCACAGATCTGCCTTTTCTTTTATTTTGTGCATGTAGAGTGTAGTGGAAAAATATTTGCCCTTTTTTTAGAAACCGGCCCTTGTGTTCCTTGAAGCTCTCGCATCGATGCCGTTTTAGCCCTGAGTCTTTCTTGTCCTTAAATAATGAACAATGATCGCAAATGAGGTGAGTTTGCAGCACTTTAGATTCTCTGGTTTCCTTTGTGACCTCCTGGATAAGTCATCAGAGCACACTTGAATTAACTTTTGTCAGCTGGCCATCACTGAGCTGTTCCATGTTACCTCCATATGTGGATAACGACTCTGTTCTGACTTTTTCCAGAACAGCACATGTCAGAGACGTTGTTTTTCATCTGTCGAAATTGACTTCTTTTTTTTCTTTTTTGCCTACTTCATGCTGTCAGGTAAGTTGTACTTCTTCTTTAGTTATTTAGATACTAAACATGCATGAAATGTCATGTAAAAAAGCTTAGAACTCGCATATCTTTTGTATTTTCTGTAAAGACACCAACAAGCACCCTCATCCAATGCAAAACCAGTTCTTATTTAATGTATAAAATGACATGCTGTCATCTGGGTTGCCCACATCCTTCACTAAAGTTTATAGTAGGTAGCTGTTGAAGTAGGATAATCTGATGTTTTCTTTCTAATACTGGCCAACAGTAATAAACTAAGAACATTTTATTTATAAAGCCCTTTAAAACTACCACAGTTCCCTTTAAAGTGCTGTACATTCCAAGGAAGGATAAAAATGCATGAAAACATTATAGCAGTTTAAAAGAATAAAACAAATAAAATAAAATAAATTAATTTGAACAAATAAAAACAATTAAAAACAAACCAGCAACAAAACCAGGGAGAGTCTTATGCTTTGTTAAAAGCCAATGAATAAACATAGGAGTTTTCAAAACAAAAATAAAATGAAACGAACAATGTTTAAAGTATTTATTCATGCAAATCTAAATGTGCCGCTTTTGTTAAAAGAAGGAAAATATCTGTTTATGTACATTGAAGTCATGGCAAAATCAGAGTGCACATTCCTAAATTTGTGAAATACAATATTTTTTGGTTGGTATACTCATTTCTCATCCATATGCTCTGTTCACACAAATGAGATATTTAGCCTAAAGCTCATACAGGCTGTTAGAGAGCAGTGATACTTCCTGTAAGTGAACTTGTATTCTGCAGGCCTACTCCCAAGTTTTTTATTTTATGAAGTCAAAGGTCAGGTGGCTCTGTTTGTGGAGGACAGACTGCATTTGTCAGGGATTACAGCATCTATAAAGAAACATATATTTCAGCTCCAATGCTGGATAGACTCATTGCTAACATGATTAGCATGAATTGTGGATACATGCTGGATTGATCTGACCTTCAAGATATTTGATATATTTAAAAACTGTAGAGCAGGAAAATCAAACTCTGATTCTCGAGGACTAAAAAACTGTTTTATTCAGCTCTGTTGAAGAAGAGACACATGTAGACGTTGAGCCACAAAGATTGGCCTTTCTCTCCTAAGCAATAGAGCTTTGAATTAAGTGGGTAAACTGTCAGAACCTTAGTGAGAGGCTGTTAAAAGGTCATCAGTATTTGCTATAAAACGCCCTCTGCTAGAATATTTCATAGCTCTTTAAGTAGAGCAAAGTATTTGAAATGTCTATTAAAAGGTGAACTTAATGAAGACTCTCTCACTGAATCATCAAGCACTCGGTCTATCTGTTTGGGTCTCTTCTATCTTGTCTTTCTTCTTTCTCCCCTTGTCTCGGCTCCCTCTCCTCTCTCCTTGGGTCTCAGCTGGCTCTGTTCCTATGGCCCTTTGATCTCAGTGAAAGAGTTTGGAGCTTTAAAGTGCCTCTGTTTCCGCTGTCAGGAGCCCCCCCCCCTCTCCGGGTTCGGCTTTCAGAGCCGCGGCAGCATTGTGCCGCTGTTTGGCTGGGTGGGTTGGGAGATGGAGAGCGAATGCGGGGGTGTGGGTATCTGTGAGGTTGTGAGGTTAGAGGGAGGAGTGGATGTGCAGCTCTGCAGCCCTTAGTCAGGACAGGGACTCGACAGAAGAAAACAGCAGTTCCCACATCACTCAGCCCCTTGTGGCCACAGGTGTAACCAAGCACATGTTCCAAATACTTTTTTAAACCCTTTAGGGAGACTTCTGGTGCTAGATACGATCTCGTTTTTGGTGTAAAAGTATTGCATTTTTGCAAAATTATAAATAGTTACAGGGTTCAGATGTGGTCCTGCAAATTCTGAAAAAAAAGAGAAATGTGTTTGGATCATTTGTCAAATCTGAATGTCTTTTTTTTTTTTTTAAAGATGTCCTATTTAATCCTGAGTTATGTCGCAGTGTTATTACTTTTAGATCTTAACCAGTAGCTGCTGAAGCATGGAAATAAAAATTTAAGACTTTTACATTTTCCTTTTGAACAGTCCAGCTTTGCAGCAGTTGTTAACTCGCAGAAGTATAACTCAGTATAAACTATTTCCATCGGATTTTATGCTTTTCCATTTTGTACTTGGCAATGGATGCTTCTTATTTTAGCCGACAGCTGTGTCCAAACCATCAGGTCTAACTGCGGCACCACAATGATACCTTCTTTTCTCCAGCAAACACACCAGCCTCCCCAACGACTGCTTTGTTTTTGCAGTTTTCTCTCCCCCAAAATTATTAGTGTTGATACAACCTTGTTTCAAACCAGGAGTCAAGGTCGACAGTGAACCCGCAGTGGTCCGTAAAACCTCCGAATCTTTCGGGTGCACGTGTACACTTGCAAAGTGTATTTTCATCTGGTGAAATTAGACGACAGTTTAAAAGCCGCAGGCCGCCCAGTGTAAACATGCACAGCCTCAAAAGAGGCGCTGGCTGGTATAATCGAGGCCACGTGAAGGGAAATGGCTTCCACATGTACAAAGCTAGGGCTCTCCTTCTGCCATGTTTGCCGGATGTGTTCTATGCAAGTTAATAGGAATTGTAAAGCAACGGTATGAGGGGAAGAAGGAGAGTTTTTCTCCCTGGGAAGAAGGAGGCTGAAAAACCCTGCGGTGCAACTTTGATGTAAATCTCAAATCAGGTGTATCTAAAACGCTACTTCTACGAGACACACGCGCAGGGATAGCATTCCTGTGCACACACAGAGCTCTTTGTCAGATTCCTTTCCATTTGTCACGTTGATTAATGCACACTGGCAGATGCTAAGATGATCGCGGCTCAGCAGAGAGGAGCTGAAAACCTCAGCATCAGGCTGCCGTCTTGCATTTTCTTCCCCACACTCCTCCGAACTATCCATCTCCTAGCTGTCCTCCTGAAATCCCCTCACACCTGGCTCCATACCCCTCGAGACATCTTTGTTTTCCCCTCCTTGTCCAGCTCCTGTGCCGCTATAAGTCTTCTTCATCCACCCTTTCCTCCCCAACACATAGTTCACATCTTCACATGCGCTCCCCCTGACTTCTGTTCATCCTCCAGATGACTGTTTACCCTCCTAACAAACCTTTTTTGGACTTTTCATCTTTTAGCATTCTGGATGACTTCTCCTCAACCTCTGTTTTTGAATCAAATTTGATTTAAAGAAACATAAATTACAAATACATCCCAGTAAATTAGACATTCATTTGAGTAATTTGATCCATTAAAAAGCTGATTTATTAAAACTTTTTATTTCTGGGAAATGTTAATGATAACGGCTTACAGGAAAATAAAAAAAAAATAAAAGTGCTAAGAAAATCTGGATATTACATAAGGCTCAGTATATAACACTATAATTAGCATTAAATATTACAGCAAACAGTGCAGATCTGATAGTTGTCCTGCAAATATAATTTGCTGGACAACTTAATTTAAGTGCTTCTAAACATGATGCAAAAAAATTTCATTTCGACAATTTAAGGATATATGTAAAATACAAATATTAGCTCATTAAAACTTCTGTTCATGTGCTGCACAATATATATGAAGAAAATGTGTCGATTTTTTTGTGTTTAGTGAGGCCAAATAGAGTCATCTGTAGTGTTGGGTTTGCTGTGACTCGTTTGTCTCTGGTTTGAGGAGGGTCTTGACACGAGGAAGGCGACAATCCTGGATGTGTCTGTGTTTGGTGGATCTGATTCCAGCCACAGTGTTGTTCAGTTCAGTTCAACAGTTTCTCCACAATGTGTTTTATTGCTTCACAATACCCAAAAAGGTTTCCATTGTCCCAGTTTCTTGTGAATATGCTCAACTTTTCATTATTACACTTTAGATACAGAATTCTGGAAAGCAAAACCTTCTTTAGAACTTTTATTTTGTTAGGAGTACTGCTAGTCTGCAGTCTTAAAAATATTTCTAAAATGTAGTTGTTGAGAAATAGTTTTTTTATTAGCTGTCAATCATTTTCAGTTAAACTTTGCAGACATTTTTACAATTTCTTGAGATGAATTGTATGTTTGTCATCAAGTTGCACCATTGCAGTTGGTGACAAAGCTGGTTTTTCATGCTTCCTCTCATCTGCACATTCTTCTAACAGAGTTCTTTCTGTGTACGTGTGAGATGCTATGTGACAACAAAGTGGACGTAAGCTGCAGCTGTGTGGTGTTCTCTGTAAATGAGCCGTGTAAATGGTGGCGTGCGGGCTGACGGCTCGCCATCTCTTTCATGCACATACACATTTCTTTTTGCTTTGCTTCGAAGATGCCCTCGCCGTGGAGAGGTGGAGGAAATAAGATATTACTCATCTGCTTTTTTGACAGCTGCCGTGCAAAAGAACCGTGAACTGAAATGTGGAAAAACAAAAAATAAAAACTGTGAGCAGTGGAGTTGAAAAGTTTAGGTACAATCCAGAGGGCGCCACAATGAGGGCTTTGCTGATTTCCCATCGAAGATAACATCAGCAGCACGAGACGCGATGTCGCACACCTGAGCAAAGTGAAAGCTTTCTAAATTGTCCCATTCCAGCTTTTTCCAGCTAATTACTGAAAATCTCCTGGAGGATGTTTTGTAGGTCTGGACTCACATGTGTCCTGCATGTGTGTGTCTCTGTTTGTGTGCTGTTTCTACTCCTCAGTCGCTCATTACTGACCCTGGACTGAGCTCTTTTATTAGGAGGGGCTGTGGAGTGGAGGGACAAATGGGTTGTTGGGGGATCAGGGGACAGGGCGGAGGTTATAATTAGGCTGTTCCGCTCCCCTTGGCCTCGCTCAAGGTCACTCATAGACAAACCGAGAGGCCAGGTCTCTCACTCTTTTCCATCCCCTCTTCCTCTCCTCTCTTAAACCCTCACTTCTCCTCTGCCCTCCTCCCCTCCATCTCGTTCTCCTGGGGTCCTTTTGTCGCAGTAGAGCAGTCCGCAGAGGGACCCAGAGAAGTGGAGGGGCTTATTCAGTCTAATCTTTTAGCCTGTTAATGTCTGGCTGATATGTGGATTTCTGTAGATCCTCGGGGGAAGGCCTTTGTGGTGAAGGCCATCATTACTGTGTTTCCAGGCCTTCCTAACCAATTATAAGGAGGGAGACAAATTAGTTCTTCCTAAACGTGGCTCTTAAAAAGTTTTCCAGATTTTTTTTCAACTGTACCTTACTTTTCCTTAAAAAAAAAAAAAGATATGATAAAAACTAAAAACAGGGAGAAAAAAAATTCCTGACATTAGTATTTTTTTTGTTTGTTTTTTGAGACTTGCAGGTAGATTTTGGATCTATCCTGTGCAACTCTGTGTTTAGTTTCAGCTAAAGTCATCCCAGCTATGGAGAACTGTGGCCTAGCTTTGCTTGTCCTGCTCTGTCCGGCGGTGAGTGTGGTGTAACGCCTCCCTCTGATTGAGGCACAGTGGTGAAAGCTGCCTTTGATCTGAGGAAATGTCTGTGTAGGGAGCAGTTGGAATGCTGCATTCCCCTCTCTGTCTTGCTGTAGGAAGTAGAGAAATAGTTTTGCCATCAATCTGTCTTACCCCACCACTGTCAGTCGACCCCTACTCACTGACAGTGCTGTGAAAACGAATTTGCATTAGTTTTTGCCTTTTTAAAAACATTTAATAATTTCTGATATCCGATTTAAGAAAAAAATGGAGTTAATACACAATATAGTTTATCATTTATGGTCATCCAAACCAAACTTGGTGCTATGTTTCACAGAGTTTATATAAGGTCATGCCACAGCATCTTAATTAAGTCCAACTTTGAATATACCACTGGAATGACAAAACCAGAGTCTGCTTCAGCAGGAGGGCCCCCAGCTATTGGCTCGATATTCAGAAAGTGGTTTGAACTGGATGCAGCAGAGAAGCCCAGACCATCCCACTACCACCGCCATGTTTGGCTGTCAGTTTAGTTCACTTTTACAAAGCTTGCTCTCCTTCCTCTCAGACCCACTGAGTTAAAGCATCACAATGTGTCCAGTTTTACATGTTTTACTTTGACAGTTGAAGTAAAGAGGTCCTAATTTAAGCACCATGTAATAAAGTAACAAGTTTGGCTTGAAAATGGGTTTTATTTTTATCCTGAGTTGAAGCCCACGTGTCGTTCTGCTCCTACGTTCTCCTGTTTGTCTCCCTCTCTGCAGGCCTCCAGTGCTCAGTCCGCCTTTCTCCGACATCTCTCTCATTCGGATCTCACCCCAGAGGAACCCGTCCGTGGGGGCGGAGTCGCCCTTCCACCCTCCGCACCCTTACATCAGCCCATACGTGGACTACATCCGCTCCCTCCACAGCAGCCCCTCTATCTCCGTGGTACCAGCCACCCGGGGCCTGAGCCCGGCAGATGGTGAATAAAGTGAAACATATGCACACGCACACACACACACTAGCAGAGTGCTTATGATCCAACACGGCCTTTTGAAATAATTGTTTTAAGTGATCGGTTGCTGTTAGGAGGAATTTCTCTCTGTATCAGTTTAATTCTGGTTTGAGATCAGAGGAGGTCAGGTGAAAGGCAACCAGATCCGTCTCTATTAGGACCCAGGGGTCCGGGAGACATTATCGGAGTCAGGGAGCGAGCATTATGACTGCAGCACGTTCAGAGTGGGTGGGGGCTCTCGTCGGAGAGGGAGGCTAATCCTTTTGATCTGCAAGACGTGTCGGAGACCTCAAGAGGATGCATCAGTGAGCGGTGGGGTCACGTACAGTTAAAGGGGGGGCGGGTCCATGCTCGGAGGAAGGAGGATCTTCAGGTGTTCTGGTCTCCTGAAGAGAATGCCTGTTTGACAAAAAGCATTTTACTAAAAATGTGTTGGATGTCCTGTTTGAGGGTCAGATAAGGGCTTTCAGCTCTTTCTTTTCTTCTTTCTTTCCATTTTTTTGCTGTTTATGTATAGTAACCTGGGTAACCAATGCATCATCATAAATAGATAACTAAAAATGTAGACAAATTACATTAGTGAGCACATTGCATTTTTTTGTAGAGTTTAGGATGGTTTTTGTTTTTTATGTTCATCCTTATTACCAATTCCTTGAAACTGCTTCTAATTTTTCTTCAGCATATTTTCATGTTGCAGCTTTATTTTCAAACAGATTCAATTTTTATTATAATACAAAATTCTACACACAAATTTTAGATAAAAAACTCATTAATGAGGTTGTTTTTTATATACATATAGCTGTGAGAACAAAAAAAAATCAACCAATCGAATTTGTGAATCTAAATTGTGGAAACAGTCTTGTTTCCACTGATCAACCTTACATGTTTCTAAAACTATAGTTCACCAGTGCTGAGGAAATAGCAGCCACCTTTCTATAAACCACAGGTCAGACCACAAACTGAGTTCAGGATCTAAGGAATGTTATAGGATTAAAAATCTGAAGAAGTTTCATTAAAAAACAGGGATCTACCCGTTATCTATAAAGGGAGGAGGTTAACAGTCGTTCTCCTAGAGATGGTCGGCTGTTTGAAATGAGTGCTTTGAGAACAGCCTTAGGCAGGTAAAAAAGAACCAGTGGATCGTTCAGCCACAGCAGAGAAGAGATTCTTTCTGAAGGACAAGCATCTCTGCAGCAATTCCCAAATCAGGCCTATAAGCTAGAGCTACCAGACAGCAAAAGCCAAACTTTGGTTCATATTTAGAGGAAATATGTATAGATAGAGCTAATTACCTGTCCAATAACATCCCTGCAGTGAGGCACGGTGGTGACAGCATGATGCTGTGGGAGGGTTTTTTGAGCTGCAGAAACTGGGAGAGAACAATGAATGCAGCAATGCACAGAGGCATCCTGGATGAAAACTGGTCCATTCGGTTCCTGTCCTCAGACCAGGGCGACGGTTTACCTTTCAGCTCCAAAATAATCCAAAACAATTAGCCAAGATATAAAAGGATTCGGCTCTGGACAACTCTGTGAATATCACTGAGTGGCCTAGTCGACACTTTGACTCGAATCTGATGAAACATCTTAGGAGAAATCTAAAAGCAGCCCCGATGTTCACCATCCAACCTAATGGAGTTTAAAAGGTTCTGCAAAGAGGAAAAGGTAAACAGTCTGTCGGTTATCTGCACGAGCTTCAGGCTGTTACTGCTGCTGATCCTGCATCAATAGTATGTTGAGTGGAGGCAATGCATACCTATGTGTAAGTGAAAAGTAAGTTTTGAGGGGAAATGAACCGGATCCACTTTGTAATAAAGCTCTAACCTTAAATCTGGTTAAAGTGAAGCTCTGTGAAAACTCCATAAATGTACTGCATGAACGAGGTGGAGCTTTGCTAAACACCTGACTGCCACAGCTCAATTCCACCCTACTATCATTTCTTCTCAAATACAGACCAGTTGTTGATAGATCAGGCTCACTGTCTATTCACACATGTTTAAAATATGCTCCTGTTACATTAATGTGACTCAATTTAATTCAAATGTGAAAATTCTTTATTCATCCCAAAGGACTAAGAAAAGAAAATCTTTGCTATACATTTATTTCAACAAAAATCTAAATAATTAAAATTAAATTTAGTGGAAATAGTTTTTTCTTCGTTACATGTAAATCTATTATATCCAGATCCGATATTGAATTAAAGTATAATAAGAAGAAAGTTTAAGGATTCTTGAACTGTACAACTTGGTCATAATAACATGTTGAGTGAAGAAACTAGATAAAGTTCTTTTTTTATGAAGGAATCTTTTGTAAAATATAGGTACAGTCATGCTTTATCTCTTTCAAATTGCCTGAGCTCTTGCTAAAAAGATCCACATCTACATTCAGCTGTTGGATCTTCAAATGCCCAAATAAGCCATTATTTGCTCTTTACATCTTCAGCCGTCAAGCTTTTGGCACATCAGTCACAAACTCCCTCTTCAGCTACCTGTCTGATGTTTGTATGTATGTGTGAATTGGCAGATAGTGGGGTTATTTCCTCTACATCTGCACACTTCTCTTAATCTCATCTGAGCCTGATAGCCTCTAAGTGAAGCCCAGAAGTGTCTGCTTCACTCAGCCCTTCTCCTGCGCTTGAACTCGGCTCTTTGCAAACGACTCTGACTCTCTGCCCTCCAGGTTTTCCATTACCATAACGTAATGCACGCCAGGCTAGGATTGCTTTAAATCAAAATAGTTCCTCCAACCTACCACATGATCCCCCGTTTAATTCATAATGCCGTGAATGGTGAATAAGGCACCTAATTACTCCTTTAATCAATTCGGTGATTAATTAACCCATCAGCTTTTGTGTTGTTAGTATATCACTGCGCTTACAGTGAGCCTCCTTCTTCAATATGCAAAGATTTTTTTTTTCCCCCAGCAAAAGTACATTTGAATAATGATGAATTAATTAACAGAATCTAATGGAGATTTAAAAGTGGGTGGGATTTAGTGCCACCCTCCTGCTGCCACACATTTGCTGTCACACATTTTTTTGCTTTATATTTTTCTCCACGACAACTGGTTCAGAGGTAGACTTGCCCCCTGATCCTATTGTTGTGCCGAAGGAAGCAGCCGCTGGCTCAGCCAGGCGAGTCCTGAGGCGACTCTCTGCCTACCACCCCTCCTCTTTTTGCCCCTAGGATGACACTCGGATGCCAAAATTTCTGATTTAGAAATTCCACAAAGCTCTTTTCTGCACACGGATCCTGAATGGGACACATTACGGTTGAATGCGAAAGCAAAGCTGAGGCGGAACACTGGTGACAATTAAGAAACTCCCCCTTCTGCCTAAGACATAAAAGCCAGATCGAATTAATTTACTATTTTTTTTCTAGTTCCTTTTATCAGCCAATCACGGATGGATACTGCAGGCAAACGGGCCAGACTTAAGAGGAAATCTCCTCACACAGTGTTCCTTTATTTATTTTCCTCTTTATTTCTCAAATTGGGGGGGAAAGAAGCTTCAGTAGTCTGAACCGATTCCATATCTTAATCCAAAACCACACTGTTAGTCTTTCTCCCCTCTCTCTCTTTCTTACAATATTTGCATATGGAAGCCCTCTGCCAGATGTTAATATTTAGGCTCCGGTTCAAGGACTACCGACTAAGGGAATGACTTGGAATGGAGGAGTATTCAGAGAGAAAAAAAACAAATGGAGGCAGAATCGTTTGCAGTATCTTTCATAAGCTCAAATCTATCTGAGAAGATTTAGGCCTTTGTGTTTTCAGATGGAGGAGAGTCGAGGAGCAGGTTGCAGATCTGCAGACTGCAGGGCTGCATCACACAGGCAACACAAGTGGCCTCCAAAAATCCATTGACCCACAATGTGTCACATTTGGTAAACATACAAGGCCTTTTAAAAGTATTCACACCCTTACCAAATGTAATTCATAACTGGAACACCTTTTGCGTTTTCGTAACAGCAGGAGATCTGCATCTCTTTTCATCTAAATATTCTGCGATCAGTTGCCTTTGAGAAAACACGCAAACACACCACCTGTGTGTGATTGGATCTCAGTATAAATGCAGCTAGGGAAAATTACCAACAAAAAACTAAAACCCAACAGCATGGAACACAGCAGGCACGTAAGGGAGAAGGTTTTGGATTTAGGTAAATATATATATATATATATTTATATATATATTTTTTTTTTTTACTGAAAGCTTTAAACATCTGACAGAACTTTGTTTAATACATTATTTAAAAGTGAAAGGAGGCTACCTAAAATGACAAGACAGGAAAAGGAGTATAATTTAGAAAAGCAGCCAAGAGGCTCTTGATCGCTGTGCAGGGATCCATACTAGAGATCGACAGGTTTTTTTAAGGCCGATGCTGAGACCGATTATTTTCACATCACTCTGACCGATCCCCAATATGTTGCTGCTCTTATTTGCAGGCTGGTTCTTGAAACTAATAGAATTTTATTTTGCTCCATTTACATGATAAAAATGACACAATGATAAATGTTTTACAGGTCTCAATTTAAACAAAAAGAAACCTTTAAGAACAAGTTTAGAAAATAAAATTAAGAATTTATATCAAATAGAGAGAAATGGCAATCCATGAACTCCACATGGCTGTAGAATTCACTTATGAAATGACCCAAGGGTGCCGATACAATGCAAGAAAAAGATGCCCGATCAGCCAAAATATCACCCGAACGATGCATTCGTTCATCAGCAATCTTTACCTCAGACGATTTTTATATACTTTTTTATACAACTTTGCCCTATGGAAACAATGCAATATGAAAATTATCAGAAGGCTAATTTTCAGTTTGTAACAAGCCTTGTAAGGAACACAGAAAACATATGGAAGAAGCTGCATTTGTTACATGAAACCAAATTACAATCATCCATTGTGAAACATGGTGGTGGCAGCGCAATGCTCTGGGAATATTTTTCCTTTGCAGGGACAGGAAAGCTGGTGAGAGTTAACGGAAGGATGGGTGAAACAAAGGTCATCTAGGGAGAAACAGACATTTGAAATAATGCAACTTTAAACATACGACCAAATTATAATAAAAATGGTTAATTTAACTGTTACTTAAAATTAATATTTAAAAACATTGACCTGTTAGAAAGACTCAGTCAAACTACAGAGCTTAATCCTCTTGCCACAGGGGACTTGAAATGCTCTTCTTTCAGTATATGTATACTGTTTTGATGGCCTTAGTAAATCATAATATGATACTTGGAAGTTTGCAGTGTGTGAAAAACAGAGTTCAGTCATTTTGTAAAACATTGTGAAAGTGATGAGAGAAAATTAAAAGAAAGACTTAAGGTTGTTTATATGTTTTATGGCTGAACAAGCAGGAATCCCTAGTGAGGCTCCCCACTGCTGGTGATGCTCCCTGTGCAGCTTTTTAGGTTAGCATGATGGTGTTTGCTAATGTGCTCATTACTGTTCTGCTGAGCTGATTATCATCTGAAGTAAATGAGTGCAAGTTCTCTAATGCAGCGCAGGTGTTCTTTCTGTCAGCGTTGCGTCTCACCATAATAAATGAAATCAGTGCTTTTCCAGCTCTTTCTCACCAGCTTCTTTCTAAATGATAAGTTGTTCCTCTTTTGCTAATTTAAACTTCCTTTTTTCGTCCTGCCGCAGCAGCTCACAGCAGTCTGACCACAGCCGAGTACTACCACCAGATGGCTCTGCTGGCGGGCCACCGCAGCCCGTATACGACAGACCTTCTCCCGTCTGTGGCGTCTCCAGCAGGGGCGAGCAGCACCAGCGCCCTGCACATGGAGTACCTGCAGGCAATGGAGAGTAAGTCTGCACTCATCTTAGACTGTGTTTGGATACGAATAATCGAAGAGGGGAGGCTAGACCTCTAATACAGTTCTTTTGAACTTGGTTTGAACTTGATGAATAATTTGTCTGCTTCTAAGAAATCTTTCTTTAGACTTTGGCCATTTACCTCTGAAATATGAACCATTCAGGTATAAAAGTAGTGCTGGCGACTCAGCAAAGGGTCAGACAAGATCAATTTAGAGAGGTTCAGAAAGCTTGACAAGCAATTAGTCAACTCCTCTAGAAAAAGCAAAATATAAATAATAGAGAGAATAATCATAATCAACGAAACATATATATATATATCTTAAAATCTATGAGTCTTATCAATCCTCTTAAAAACATAGAACGTTATTACAAAAATATTTCTTCAGGTTTTTGTCCAAAACATGGGTTACTTTTATTCCTCAAGGCAGCGGTAGTCCTATTTTATTTCAGTATTAAATCTATTTTTGGTTGGTGGTTGGTGTCCTGGAAATGAGAAAGTATTCTCATACATTGGCACATCTGGAGGAAGATGTGTAAGATTTTTTTAATGCAGCAGCAGAATCCGACACCAAAACAGTCTGGAAAATTCAATCAGTATGTTATTTAGACATTTATACAGTGTTTAGAAACAAAGAAAAATTTTTTTTTGCTAAATCAAAACGCATGTCTACCCACCAGTAGGACACCGTTTATTCTCTATAATATTTGACAATGTTGGGACAAATAGGAGGAGGGCCTATCAACTTTCTGCCCTTTTTTATTCAAAATGTTCTGGTATTTAGAAAAGTCGAGGTGATATGCTTTCTAACAAATCTCATGGTGCCTTTGGAAAACAAATGCTCCCACGGCATCACAGATTCTCCACCTTGCTTAAAGAAGCAAAAAAAAAAATCCATATTGTGTCCCTTTATTTGAACAGATTAATCTGACTGCAGATAAAAGATTTTAGGACATAAAAAAGATTTTTCCTTGCATTTTTAGCAAATATGTAAAACATTTAAGATAGCATCTTGTGGTTTTTATGGAGCTTTGGAAGCTGCAAAAAGTCGGTTTCTTGCAGTTTTAAGTTTTGGAGATTTTTTTCTAACCTCCCTCATCATAATCATAATTGTGTTTTTCTTCTCCAGTTGAATAAGTACAATCTAATTAATAAAGAGAGAAGCTACACATGTTCTCCTCTCATGCATGGATTCTCTCCAGGCCAAGAGTGATGTGAAACTTTTACAATATTATAGACCTTTTAAGATTTTTATTATAATGATTTCTTGATTGGTAAATAGAAAAATAAATGCACTCTTTTTCAGCCTTGCGTGATGAAAGACACCCAACACATCCATCCCTGCTGAGACTGCATCCTTCCATCTTATGAGTGAATAATATCTTAGTAAAGTGTGGGTTGCCCCCTGCGGGAATTCAGCCTTCACAAGTGTTCTGTCATCTATATATCTAAATATATATATATATATAGATATATAGATGTATATATATATATATTTAGAGAGAGAGAGAGAGAGAGATCAAGCTACACTTCAACCACATTGGGGAGACTTCTGCAACTTTACTTTGACATGATTTAAATAAGCCATTGTCTTAATGTGTCGGGCTCAGGACTGTGCGCTAAGGACTTATGCTAATGAGTTATTTTAAAGTGTAATAAAAAAAATTAAACGCGCACTGAATCTTAGGAAGGTCAGACAGCCTCACCCCGCTCCCTTTGATGGGGACGTATTTAGTCAGACACTTTGCTGCTTTCATGGAAATCTGGGGTGAACTCCCCCCCCCCCCGGTCCGCCGAACAAACTACTTAAAACTAGCCAAACTTGTGCTGGTATCAGAAAATTAATTGCTATTAAGTGGGAATTGGAATGTCCCACCATTCATCACTGTGAAGAAATCCTTTCTTCCATGTCACTTTTTTTTAAAGATTAATAGACTAAAACAAAACAATTAAGGCCACATTTTAGTGGAGATGCGTGGCTCCTCACTATAAGGGGAAAAAAATGCCTGTGATCATTGCTGGTAATAACTCATCACGTTCAGACGATGTGTGTTCCTGCGCCAACGAAAAAAAATTAACACTTTAAAGCTTTGGCAGATTTTGGAAAGAGGGGAGTCTATCAAGAGGCTTTTGCTGATAATCTGGGCTACCATGAAGCTATTTTAGTCTATTCCAGATGAGTGTAATTACCTTCAGAGCGAGTTCTGCTAATGAAACAATGGGCCTGTCCTGCCTATTTGTGCTTTAATGGTCTATTGTCTCCGTTAGTACTGCCTAATTAGCACCATAGCTCTCATAGATCACTCTGACTTCGGTCTACACTGCACTATAATGTTTATTTGAAGCTTCTGTTAACTAATCTATGTGCTATTTTTTCAGCTAATGGAAAACTGTTTGCATAAACAGCTTAACTTTAGGGTTTAAACGCTGCTGCTGCTTTATTTAGACCGACAAAACATATGTTTATGCCTAATAGCGTTTGAACTAAAAATAAATCTAATCTACATTATTGAAAGGTATAAAGTATGGTATAAACAGTTCATCTTTTGGTTTATTCGTCTATAACTATTTTAAAGGGCTACATACAGTTTCATTTCACAGAAAACTTGAAATTTATGGAAGCCCCAAATAGCAAAAAAAAAAAAAAAAAACGAATCTAATGACATGTCATCACCTTAAAGGTTTTCTGTAATAAATAAAAATAATTTAATATATTATTTTTGTTTTTATAGGTGCAAGTTTTACTCTTTATCCTGAATGGCAAACAAAGAGAAAAGACAAAAACAAATTTTAAATAAACAAAGCTAAAAGGGAAAAATATTACTAGTAACCTCTAAAGACCTAAACATGATAAAACTGGCATTGGGGTTTAGATTTCAGACATCACTCATATTTTGGTGGAAGAAAGATCCCAGATTATGTTTAACGTCTCAGAAAAAACATTTTTTTTGAAATCATGCTAATAATATTTTAAAGCCAAAAGGAACAGAAATGTTTAGTGAGCAAACAAGAAAAAACTTTTTTTTAGATGTTTTTAATCCTTTTAAGTTTTGACCTTGTACAGTTTAAATAGTCAATATGAAAATTAATTTTTGGACTGGTTTAAACAAAAAGTATACAAAAATATGATCTTCCATTTATAATAAACTCCCTGCATAAACAAAAAGCTAAAACAGCAGTAGGTTTTAATGATTCAGAAATCACGCATTTTTACTTTTATCGAAGTTCAATACAAACTTCCAGTTAGATTTATCAGAAAATTATATTAAATTGCCTCTCAGGGCTTCCGTACTTTCCATATGCTGAGCTGAATTCACAATTACAGTGTCCTTTTTGGTACAAGTGTTCTTTCTTGCTTGTCACAGGATTAGAACCCTGTTGATTGTTAAAACAATAGTCATTGTACTGTGCTTCCATCTCCAGGATCCATTTTTACACTCCACAAAGTAGAATGTATTTGTTATCGTCCCCCATCCCACTCCCAGGTGGGTCGCTGAGGGTTCAACCCCAGTTTTGGAACCAACTTTTATTTCCACCGCCGTCAGTCTGGCCCATCCGAAAACCTCCCCGGCCACTCGAAATTAATGACACGGCGAGTAACCAGCCATCCCGTCCATAAATCAAGAGGAAATTAGAGGGACAGTCCTGCTCTGAGCCAGGACGCTTCCTTCTCTTTCTCCCCGGTTGGCCGATTTATCATTTGGGCTGTGCATTAATAAACACTGGTCCCATGAGGCTTTGCAGTGATGGCACACAGGCCCCCTTCTCCTAAGCAAGGCTCTCTGTCTCTCTCTCCTCCACCAACCTCCAGTTTTCCACAAGTGGATGCAGCTTGTTTTATGTGTCAGATTTGTCTAAATCAGAGGTATAAACGTAGACCTTTCAGCAGGAGGAATAGATATCTAGTATCTTCAGTTGATGAATGAGTGAAAATAAGCAAAAAAAGAAAAAAATGTTAAGGAATCCCATGTGGCAAACTACATTGTGTTCTCTCATAAGCAAGATCCTCCTTACAATAAAAATGTACAGTGTTGCTTTCCATAAAGCCTTAGATGCAGCTCAGGCCTTTGCATGCCAGAATGCCACCTCTCTCACACACACACACACACACACCCCACACAACAACACACTCTCTGATTACCATGTGAAAGGAGCGCTCTGTAATCGCTGAATGTGTCAAACCACAGATAGAGCATTTACGTTTTATAGGAGATGGATGGATTGAGGGGGTAGTAAATATGCAAGAGGGGGGTTATTGGTTTTGTTTGCCTTTATGAAATAACTCGAAATGTTTTATTTCCAAGTCTTGAGTCACAAAGTCATTGTGTCAGTTCAGGCACAAAGCGCGACATCCCCTCAGCTCTGCCTTTTTTGTCCCCTCCTTCCATTTTTTTTTCTCTCTCTCTCTCTGTCTTGTTTTGTGACATCTTAGTGTGAAAAGACAACAAAAGTCATGTTTTAATCTCTCCCCGTGGCTCATTGTGTGTGCAGAGAGAATGGTTGCGCCGTTTCCGCCTTTTACCTTTTCAAACCCCTCTTTGGTATTTCCAGTCAACACTGATTGCATTTGAATAACGAGTCAAATTGGACTTGATGAAATATTACCATACACAGTCAGAGCATTTCTCCAACATAAAAGACATGTTTTCTCTTGGATGAAATGCAAGCAGTGCATCAAGTGACAGCTGAACACTCATTGAGATGGGCCTTTTGTCTGATGATTGACAAAAATGTCATCTGTTAGGGTTTGATTAGGTTAGAGTTTAAACAGAAAATCATGCGTGAACAGTCAAATGCTCTTTTTGATTGGTGTGGGGTTTTTTTTAGGATCTAACTGATTCTCTTGCATCTGATAAGAGCTGGAAAAAAACTGAGAGCTTTAAGCAGTCCGTTTAGTTCTTTCTCTGTCCTTTTCCTCTAGGTTCCCGCTTTCAGAGCCCTAGACTTCCAGCACGACCCAACAGGAAGCGTCCCCTGACCATCTCACCGCTATCCGAGCATAGCCTCGACCTACAGACCATGATACGCAACTCTCCAAACGCCATAGTAACCACACTGATGAACAGCTCCCGCTCCAGCTCCTCCACCAGTGGCTCCTACGGTCATCTCTCCGCCAGAGCAATCAGGTAACATACTGGAAAAAAATGATGAAAGAATAATTGCAGATGTTGAAGGATTACCTAAAAAGAGATTGGGAAGGTTAAGTGTGAGACAAAGAAGCAGTTGGTTAGCATTGACTGTATTTGATCTTTAGATTATCGTTGTTTTTAGACCATAATGGATGGAAATCTGCCTTTAACTGGGCCTCCAGTTACTCCTCCTCTCCGGTTACCCTGAACATTTCCTGTTTTATGTGTCACTTTTGATCATCAAATGTAATTCTAATTGCTAATTATCAGAAAAATGAAGGAAATATGCTTGATTTTACTTCCTTCTATACTAAGATTGTTCATCTGTAGATACGCTGGAATTTTTCTCAAATTCAATACACTGGGGGCATTAATGTGGTGCAGTGGTTAGCGCACACGACCCATGTACGGGAGGCCTTAGTCCTCGACCCAGGTTTGAATCCGGCTTGTGGTCCTTTCCCGCATGTCTCTCCCCCTCTCTCATACCCCCTTTCCTGTCAGCCTACTGTCTGAAAAAACGAGCCACTAGTGCCGTAAAAACTCAACAAAAAAAAATTCAATTCAATGATGGGAAATAATCAGTCAATATATCAGAGACTTGCAAACAATTTCTACATGTAAGAAAATGCAACATGGAACTTTTAAGATCAGATATAAGCAGGAAACCATGTAAACTTCCAGCCATATTAAAGAGAAAGGTTGTCATATAGATTAATGGGTCTTAGATTGAAATTTGTGCATCATCCTCAAAAGAAGGCAAAGAAACCTTTGAGGGTCAGTATCCACTGTGGAAAGAGTCCTGTACCAACATGGGCTGCAAGGCGCTCAGTGCTGAAGAATCTGGTGAGCTTTACAAATTTTATAGCATTATTAGCAAAGAAAATGTATAGAATATGAAGACAACAGCGGAAAAACATCAGAGCTGGGAATTCAGCCTAAATAAGTCAAGGCTTCAAATAACTTAACAAAGACCATTACTATGGAACGAAGATCAAGGTTGGTAGATATGAAAAAAAGCATAAGTGAGGCTGACCTGACTTAATAAGAATTTAATAAGCAATCTTTGGATCAGGATCCTGGAAAAAAAAAGCCAATTAAGTGAACAACGTTCTGAATTGTGAAAACTAATCGGTATCTTTTTTTTTTTTTGTAATTATTGTTGGCTTTAACAAATAAAAAATGTTTTGCTAATCCAGATAGAGCTATGACAGGAAGATATTCGTCTGAATTTCTGTGAGTTTTTTTACACTCCATCTATTTTTCAGCTCTTAATGGTGAGAGTAGCTTTTTACCAAATTACTAAAAAAAATTAAAACAAAACATAAATCTTGCTCATATTTTAATCATTGCAGCAGGAATGATTAAAATAAGTCTTTTTTTTTTTCTATTTGGAAACCATTCCTTTGGTATAATATTTAGAGCATTTGGGAAAAATGACTGGTTGTGTGCTTTCGTGTCAAACCCCGGTTGCATAGGTGACGATCTCCCAGCCAGCCAGCTTCCCAGGCGGCTATTGTCAGTCATGCAGCACACCTTGGGGAAACATCACATACATCATGCCCCGGTACCGGAGGAGAGGCAAAGCAAAGCAGGAGAAAAAGAGCAGAGAAGTGGGGAAAAAGGAAAGATCCATTGCCCTACCCTCAGCCATTGATCAGCAATCTGTAAAAGGGACCTGATCAATCATGCTCCACGCTCAGCCACTGTCCTCATGACAGGATCCAAATAGCCAGAGCCAACAGACTGATGAGTGATATGACAAGCGGATGGGCTTCCAAATGTGTCTCAGCCCATTGATTTCCACTCAGCTCATAATAAGATCAGCAGACATATGGGTCGTGGGTAGAGCAAATTGTCAGCGTGCAGAATGAATGAAGCCAAGCCACACAGATCCATGTTTATCCGCGGTTTAACGATTGGTACACAGAGAAGGCTTCTGGGATTTTTATGATAAACAAAGTTAGCTCAGTTTGCAGATTAATATACTGCCTTCCATAATTACTGGTGCCCCTTGGAAATGTCCCGTGTTTTGTCAAAGTACAACAAAAACAATCAGTGCAAAGCAATTTAGAATGAAACGGAAGGAAAATAATGTAAGCATTTTATAAAAAATAAAAAAATAAAAGGCATACGTTTTTATATAACACTCTTATGTTTCCATTCTAATTAGCTGGACAAGTTTACATAACCTGTGTGATGATTCAGGAGTATACAGCTTAAAGTGGAGATGACAGCTGCCCTTAAGGATTGGAGTTTTATATCACAGCTTATTCTGTGTTAGAATGGCCCAGTTATGGGTCAGACTTAGATCAGAATAAAAAAAAGTGTGGAAGGACTTAAAGACAAAGAAAATGTGGGAAGGTGGGTATAACAGACAATCCATGTTGTTCAGGTTTTATTATTTACTTTTTTTAAACTTGCATTTTTATTCCCTACTTTGCAGCCATACATGACTTTGTGCTGACATAAAATTGTTATAAAGGATGTTACAGTTTATTGATTGAATTTAACAAAATGTAAAAAAACAAAAAGGTTCAGAGAGAGTAAACATTTTTTTAAGGAAGTTCAGGAAAGAAAATGTTGCCACTTTATGCCTCTAAGACAGATTAACAGAGATTTATTATGTTTTATTTTGCCCAGTGGAGGAATGATACTGTCCTACACAAACTGCTTGATAATTGACTGTGTTAACAAGCTTTGTTTCACAGCAGCCCCCCTGGTTCCGGCATTACCGCACCATCTCATGTCAGATTGCCCTCAAGGGATGAGAAGTTATCCAGAACAATCCGTTTACACGTTGAACTTCCCTTTCTTTGCTTCATTGCTTCTGTAATTAATGTTTGAAGTGTTGTTTTGGCATAAAGTTGTTTAATTCTGTCTCTGCCGTTTCCAGCCCGGCGTTGAGCTTTGCCTACCCTCCAACTCCAGTGGCGTTACACGTCCACCATCAGCTGATGAGCCGCCAGCCGGGGATCGTGGGCTCCGCCTTTGGCCACAGCCCGCCGTTGGTCCAACCAACACCGCCGGTCTTTTCCACGCAGCGCCCTGTACCCGGTATCCCTCCTACTGGGCTCGGCTCCAGCGAACGCTCGGCCGTCTCCAACGACTCGTCACAGGTGAGGACGGCGGCCTCTGTGATTCATCATCACACGTTAATAGCAGCGCCGCATGCCAGCCAAGGATCAACCAAGCAAACACGGGTACCGGCAGGACCCCACCCCCTCAATTCTCTCTCCTCTCCTGGGACTTTCCTTCCTCCTACTCATGTTGTTTCTTGTTTCTTGCCTGCCGCGCACACAACGAGAACGTGCCTGGAGCAAACAACCAGGGGCTTGTTAGCATAGAATCCCTCTGCTGAATCCATTAATCACTGTAGAGAGAACAAGGATGTGGAGAGGGGGGATATAGACATGGATGGATGGATCCAAAGGGGTTTTTCACCCTATTTTTTCCTCAACCCTTACTTTATGTGCGGGCCCGCTTCTCAAGTAAACATTCAGTGTTTATCAGCCATCCTTTCACTTCTTTCTTCTGCTTTGATTTTCCAATAATCAAAAATGAAACTTAAACTGTCAACGTTTATCTCAGTAAAACGTTCCCAAACTTCCCCATTTGTTTTTCCCATTTGAGCAGCTTCCAACTTAAACCCATCTTAAAAGTGTGGATATTCGAGGTGCTTCATTTCAACAAAACTTACTATTCTCAAGAATAAACTAAACAAAATTTTTGCCACCTTCCAGATATTTCACTCATATGCATTTAGTATGAAACCAACCCTTAGCATGATGCTGCTACCACTGTGCTTGATAATACTCCTAGATTTGAAAGACTTACTTTGATCTCCCAAACATACTGCTTGTCGTTGTCGACAAATGGTTCATATTAAACTTTTTTTTACATGACTACTGTTAAAAAAACCTTTCTTGCTACTAAAAAAACTGTAAAAAGTTTATATTTATCTAAAATACATCTGGCTTCCAGATGAGCAGCTGCAGATTTAAGTTCAGCTTAAATCAGTTGATCTTAGACTAAGGTCTTGTCCCAGAAATTATTGGCAACGAGCTCATATTTGATAAATATCAGAAACATTAAGCAGGTGAGCAGTCTTATTAAAAACCCAGCGTTCCTAAGAGCTATAATACTGATCTTACTTCCTAGATGGCAGAAAGTTTGGTGTTACTTCCTTCGCCCCTGTGCTTAATAGTTTCCACAATGTTCCTACGTCTGAAAGCCTCACCTGCTAGACTTGCACCCCTGCAGGTAAGCAGCTGCAGATTTAAGTCAAGCTTAAAGGTGAAGGTATTGGAGCAAGTGCTTTTTTCTTGGTTCTAAACTAAATATTAAACTCGAGTCAAAAATATGTCATGTTGAAGATATAAACCAGCAGTACGGTCAAAGTCTCTAAGCATTCTCTGGAATGAAAGAGACAAAGCTCATCTCGTTTTCCAGATGTCTAAAAGTTCTGTGTTAATTCTTCTACTCTCAAAAAGCTTATTGTGTTACATGAATCCCCCTGAGGCATATTTAGGCCAGGGCCAAAGCCAGGTCATTCATTGGTGGAATTGGTTCATAAGATTGCTTTAATTGCAATGATTATAGAAGCTAATGTGATACACTGAATATCATTGTTCTTTGCCTGCTCGGTTTAAGGCTTCAGTTGCAAATATCATTACAAGGCAACCCCACCAGTTTTGTCTTGTTGATTAAGTAAATAATTGGATTTGCTTATAAGCATCACATGCATTTTTAATGTTCCCATGGAGCGAATAACTACTTGAATGCTTAGCGCTATGCAATTAGGGGGTCAAATGATAAAGTTGCACATTTTGGGGTATTTTTGTTTCTCCAAAGGCCAAACCGACGAGCGAATCAGCTGTGAGCAGCACAGGCGACCCAATGCATCACAAACGGTCCAAAATGAAACCTGAGGATGAGCTGCCGAGTCCAGGAGCGGTGAGCATGCAGGTGGGTTCTCTCCATTGAACTATACATCTAAAACTTTAATCAGCGTTTGCTTAAGTTCAATGTGTACAAAGTAGTTAATGCAGATGGGCTCTTTTTTAAAGGTTCAATGATTTAATTGTTTATATGTATTTATATTAAAAACAGTTTAGTAAAGTGTTTTACAAGCAAAATACAATAAGACTAGGAAAATACATAGATAAAACACAAATGTCTTAGAACTAGTTATCATTTTATACTAAATTAGCTAAAGCCCATGGGAATTTTACATTTTTTTAAGACATTTAAAAGACTTTATGCTCTCAGCTGTGTGGACATGTAGAGGTAAGGTATTGGATAATAAATAGCGGATGCTCTATCACCTTTACATTTGAACTTTTATCTCAGAAGATACAGATGACCCGAGTGCTCCCTTGGGTGAGATGTTATAGAGGAGATCATGTAGACTGAATAGAGTTAGACAACTTAAAATATTAAAAGTGACCAATTACATTTGATAACAATAAAACATTTTAGTTAAAGTCTTCATTTAATTCCCAACATGTGAAAGCGATAGTTTTGGTCTTCTTCCAGACCTTAGAAAACTGTTGGCACGAGTCACTTTTACTCACATGTAATACTTTAAACAAATTTTACACTGCAGGTAATTAGCTGCAGGTTTCTGTCAGAAATATCTTCAATTCTTGCTCCTTCAGTTTGCCAGTTTTTGAGTAATGTTTATTCCAACAAGTGTTATCAAACAAATTATAATATAATATAAAGAAATTACCAGCTGCAGAAAATCCTGATTATCTTAGAATATGAACTTGCTTGGTCTAGAATCTGTAAATCTAGTAAATACATGCTCAAACCTTCAACTTTTATTGAAAGTGTATTTGCAATAAACTCAAACTATTTTAAAAGCTAATGCAGTCGACTGTTGCATAATAATTCCACACTGAAAAATATACAGTTCAATTGGTTCATAACCCCCAAAAAGTCATAACAAAAACCAATCCCTATGAGGAGTTTTTGGAATATTTCTGACTGTAAAAATAACATTTCTGCAAACAATGGCCGTCAATCTTCATTCCCTTTCATGTGACTGTTTTGAATGTGTTCTATTCTCTTATTGCTTTTAGCTTCCAACTCAAAGCAATCATTGATCTTTGGAAAACGAGGGAGAAAATTGGTTTTCCTCTTGTTTAATCAGAAAATTTAAGTGACTGGGAAAAGTGTGAGCAAATGGCAGGCATTTGCATCAATGAAAAAAAAACAACCCACAACCTTATTAAAGCCAATCATTGCACGGCAGCCCCCGATAGTAAGCAGGAGTCCCCAGTGGAAGCCGTCCTGGAGTTACTCCCCATTTGAATATGTCTATTCTACAGCAGTGGTACCACTGAATATGTCTATTCAAATGGGGAATAAACATAAAATTAGATAGGTTTAAAGTCCTCAGATAGTACCCTCATTCTAATTGAGCATTCAGAAGGTATTTCTGAGCTCTATTTACTTCCTATAGAGCAGAGCGAGGCCAGATTCACAAAATCATCTGTTTGAAACATTTAAAGAACCACTTTTTTTATAAGATATTTTATTACTCCATGTCAAAAAAACTCATTTTGATGGATCGCCACCAACGTGTTGGAGAAAATGTGGAGACCAACATGCAAACCACTTTCACATACTATGGGAC
>JAUZNJ010031265.1:0-14317 GCA_034780135.1 Jordanella pulchra | reverse complement strand
ATCAGGACATCTGTTTTACTTTGCGAGATCTCGCAAAAGATTTTTTTTTCCTCCATGTCCCTTTAGGGGCTCAGTAGCTATCAGATCTCCAAACACCAAAGGAAACAGTTCATTTAGCTACAGTGCAGTTTTGCCAGTTGCTTTCAGGGACACTAAACTTGTAATTTCCAGGCTTATTGCCCCTAGTGGCTAAAAGCTGCTCTATGTCACTTCAAGGCAAAAAAATCAGGGTTTGTGTTTATTTGACAAACTTCACGGTCGGTAGGGACTCCGATAGAAACCTGCTTCCAGAATAGGAAAGTTTGAAGCTAAACCCTCTTTGTTGGACAACCTGATGTAAACAACAATAGCAGACTTTAGAGTTGCTGTTGTGTTTCAGAATTGTATTTGGTTTATTCTAGATTTTACACCAATTTACTCCTATATAGTTGTTGAATGGACCACCTTGTTCCCCGTCCACAGAGGGCTGCTTTTTAATTCCTGAATGTGTTGTTTTAAGGGCGTATTCACACTGCTTTCCTGGTCCAGGGATCAGTAAAAGTGAAACAGTTCACAGCTTCGGTTTGCTTTTACCAGTGATGTAGCCCAGGCTTTTCAAAGACTACAAGCAAGGCCAAATCTTTAGAGTTAGACTTAGATATTGGGACTTTTTTATTTTCTAATTATGATAATAATTTAAGGAACAAAACAATTTAAAATAACAAATTCTTCAACTAAAACTTCTACTTGGTTTTAAATCATCATAATAAACTAACCGCACATCAATGAACTGAATAGAACCATTTAAGATGCATGTTGATAGATTAAAAAATCATCTGTGATATCAATTATAGGAAAACATTTTGTAAAAAATGAAATCATAAAATCTAATAAAAAAGCTTTTTGTTGTTATTTTTCTGTGATTTGCATTAGTGGTGATAATAGTGCTCTATTTTGAAAAAACTACAGGGCCTTGAACCCGCCTTGACCATATTTTTTAAAGCCCAACCATACAAGTCCAAGCCCAGCATCTCTTTCAGAGCCCGAGACCAAGACTGAGAAGGAAAAAAAAAACATCTACACTGGTCTCAACCCTCCATCCTTGGCTTTGAAACAGAGATTTTTAGAGCGAGCCACATGACACTTCAGTTGCAGCAGGTTGAAAGCACTATTTCTCCAATTTTGCACAAAAGATGCAAAAAAAAAAGAAAAACTCAAGGAACTCGGTCTCAGTGATCAGTCAGATTCTGACTTCCAACTCGTCAAATACTGATGCTTGTTCAAAGTCCCCTGTGGAGGAGGTAGCCCTTGCCTCATTCAGGTTGCGGACATTATATCATGCGACCTGCTGCAAAAATGTTTTTTAATTTTAGCTTACATCATTTGTTTTGTAGCATTGGGAGTGTATGGTCACACGTATACTAGTATTTATTTAGGGTTAGTGATGGGTTAGTGGAAAGATTTTACTTCACAATTCATAGAAATTTTTCGCAAGTTCCTGCTACGACCTGTCATTCAATAAGGGCGGAAAGGAATATCCCCACTGGTCAATGTCAATATTTAATGAGTTGGGGTGAGACTGTATTGTCTGGACCTCAAGTAAATTTCCCGTCCTCCTTTACCAACCTATTCACAACAGTTTGTAGTTAAGTCCAGCTGGATGACTCTCCTCAGGAGTTCTGTACAGAACAGGAACGATGGTTCCATGTTCCAATAGGGACGGTCCTCAAAACATTAATTTCTCCTCTGTAATCCTGATTTACAGAGTCCTTTCATCTGCAGAAATACTCAGATGAGTCTGTTGTTGTGGAGTGTATCAGAAACAGACAAAAATCTGCGTAATACAAAGCTCCTAGTTATTAATTCCTCACATAAACAGTGAAGCTAACATTACCTTAGCTTAGTCCATACGAAGTTTGACAGTTAGCATGAAGGATTTTAGAGCACACTGGAACTGCTTTCAGAAAACATTTAAGACTATTTTTAACCACGTTATTTTATGATGATTTCACTTCCCACATTTCTAACTCTACAAGACAAAAGCAATAGTATATTGTTCAATCAATACGTTTTAACATTCACTGAGGGAACAGTGAATGCTAACGTGTACTGTGAGATACTGAGCATGATCCCTTCCACTCCCACTGGGCTGCAGGGCAGTATTCCAACATCCACACCCCAAACACCCCTACAACATGATCACTGGTGGAGAAACAGAAGGTATAAAGACACTGGACTGGCTGAGCACGTCTCTAGACCCACAACCCCAGTCAGTGTGGGGACCTTCCAGCTCATTGTGACACATAAAGAACATGTCTAGAATGAAAAGATTATATGGAAGTTGCATAACTAACCTCCTTCTGATTCTACCTAAAAGAGTCACAGAACTAGAACTGAACCTCCTGACGAAGTAGCAGTTGCAGAAAATATCTAACCACAAAAGTCCCCAAAGTGGAGACAAACTGATGTGAGGTCAGTATGAAGCGTCCAGCAGAAGACAACATGACACAAATTTAAAAGAGCTAAAAGATTCCAGATGGACAGAAAGACCCCTGTGGTCACAGCTGTCTTTGCTTGTCCTTAAACATGAGACGTGGGGTCCGTTTGATGGTCGTAGACTGAGAGACAGATTGGCTCTGACATGTTTGTGTGTTAACAGTCTTATCCACAGCGTTGGGGGACATTGGTCCTTCTTCGGCCCCAGTCACAAGCCACCACTGTCTGTGGGGTAATAGACCCCCGCCGGGCTCCTCTTTGATTGGCTCCATTCAGACCCTTTCATCTCTAATGGGCCTGTTTGCTGCTCTGTTATGGACACAAACGCACCTTAACCAGCTCCCTCCCTTTGCCCAGTCTCAGCCCTTTCTGCACCTCCTGGGAGGGAGACGTGTGTCCCAACAGAGTGCAGTCTGAGTCCTTCATGTGACTTTGTTGGATACTGAGTCAACCTAATCTCACTTCTGTATGAAACAATTCAAAGGATGAAAAGGATTAGAGGACAGCAGTTTGATTTATTCAACCCAACACCAATAGTCCTCCTCTAAGAAAGAGAGTTTATCTTTGTAAAAAAAAAAAAAGAGGGGGGGATTGTGAAGACTGTTTTATAAAACTTAGTGAGACAAACTTTGTTTTAAAATAATTCACTACACGGCTGAGAGTACAATTGTTTTAAAAGAAAGGAGGCTAAACATTAGTTTCACGTGTTTTCATGGATTAAAGCTGCCTGGGTGTAAAGAAATCTGGTGGATTTACAATTAACAATTGATTTAAGTCAAAGAAAGGAATGTAAGGTGAAAAAGGTCTTGTATTCTCACAGAATCTTTAAATAAAAGAACATAAAATATTACAACTCACTCTTTCATATTGTCGTTTTTTTATTATTTTCACACTTTCAGATCCTGACTAATGAGGCAAATTGTTAAATGTAGGGTTTTTTGTACAGCATTGTGGATCAGCTGAAGAAATGTTGTTTAACACCTTTTCTTCCACATGGAAATGGGATGTGAAAAAAAACAAAACCTGATCGAAAATAAATAATGAAAATCACAGCTTTTGAATTTTTTTTTATTATTGATGAAAAGAACATGTTCTCTAAATGGAATTTGAACAAAGCAAACAAACACAAAAATCAAAAGGTTTTGGGAGTAACTTTGGCGTTTTCTTTTTTCAAATTATTCCATAGCCCTTCCATTATTGGGGGGGAGGAGCTTTCCTCTGGAGCGAGGAGCGATTCCTATTGGTCTGCACAGACGTCTGCAACATTTTAATGGATAAAAAGTGACTATTGGAAGTGACGAGAATGAGATTTAAAAAGACTGCAATTTATAATACACAAATTAGAAATTTGACAATATAAATATCTGAAAAATCAGCAAAGTTACTCTCAAAACCTTTTTAATTAAAGTATTTCTCAAAGTTTTATTTGTGGATTGCATGTCGTCAAATTTCCATTTAGAAAACATGTTCTTTGTTTGCAACAATAATGGAGCAAAATTAACTCCATAATGATCTAAAAACAAACAAAATACAATCAGAACTCATTTCAGAGGCTTGAAAAAGAGGGAGAACTATCTTAGAAGTGATGTATTTGACCTCATGTAAGGAAAACGATTTCTGTTAAACGGTTCTGAGTTTGTTCGGCGGCGTACTATCCCGCATTTGTTGTCTGATTTAACTTCTCCTTTTGTTGGTGGTACACTTTCTATTTACTCCCTCAACTAATACATTCACAGTGTTGATGTTCTTTGTATGAACCAATTAGAATAAACAAAACAAATGGGAAAAGAGCCCAAGATGTGGCCTTTGACACAGATACGTAGGATTCACCAAACACCTCACAAGATGTCCCTTTGATGCTGAATGGATTCCTCTATGCAGATCAAGGCGTTGATGGCGCCTAATAATCATTGATCTCCAATGCCGGCAGTCTCCAGCAGTTGCCCGCCCCGTCTGTAACACAGTCAGTTAAGGCCTCTTCCCTTGTCCCATTGATCCCTATCAACCTCATCAAAGGCTCCCTGGGCTTTGATGGGGCCAGTGGGACTGGTCCCAGTGGATGAGCAGGCACTGCGACTCCCTTCATCAGATGAGGGACAGCAGCTCCGAGGGAAGATTGGGAGATTTAAATATCAGCCGATGATTGCAGGAAAGGAGACCGGCTGGGGAACACCTGAAAATGTTCAAGCAGATAGCAGAGCTTCTCGATATAAGGCTGTACTTAAATGACCTTTGATCAGAGACGTAATCTGAGTCTGATGTTGTTAGCAAAAAACAGATCACTGACATATTCTGTTCATTTTTTTAAGGACTATATTTTTTGTGGATATTTGTAGTGAAGGGGTTCCTCATAAAGACTAATAGAAAACTCAAGGTAACAAACATTCAAAATAAACCATTATAATCAGAGCGGATTATCTTAAACTGAGCTACTGAAATGTTGCTCATAAACAAAACAAGAGAAGTCTAAAATTTTCCACAGTTTTTTAGAGGTCTTACGTTTTTCATCAACACAAATTCTTTTAAAGATAATAAACCCACAGAACGTCTAGAGTGGTGAAGAATAAAAGTACTAATTTTAAAAAAAGGGTTTTACGTATTTTTGACGGATCCAAACCTGATTAATATTTACTGTGGTTACGGGGCCAAACGTTGAAATGCAGGGATTCTGCACCAATAGGCTGAAGTCACATGAGACGGATCGAAGTAGCTTCATGACAGAGCTTAGAAATGGTTTCTTCTCAGCATTTCATTTCTCAATTTTAAATAAAACAAAAACAAGGGGTTTTGAGCACTGGTGTCTATTTGAAGGGATTTTATGACATTACTGTCGTAATTTTCCATCCATCTTTGCCCACTTATTCCCTCCAGGTCGCGGTGGGGCCGGTGGCCATCTCTGTCAGTCGATGGGCGAAAGGCGGCGTTCATCCTGGACAGGTCGCCAGTTTGTCGCAGGGCTGTAATTTTTCTTTTAACATAAAAATCGCTGGTTGAGATGCTGAAAAACTCAGAACCACTTCAAAATATACATCCTTTGTTATATTTTTCACCCATGACAGTCACCAAATTTTCACCTGTGCAATGCTGGGTGGATGATGCAGTTAGGTCTGACTGGTGTAAATTTAGACAATGCCACACTGCCTCAGTTTTTATGAGTAGTTATACATGAGCTGTCTGCTGAAACAGACAAATGTTATCAACTTGTGTTCTCATGTTGACTATATTAGCTAGAGCTAACTCCATTAGCAGAAGCTAACGTGCAATTTAATCAAATCAAAAGATAATGAACAATCTTTACGTTGTTGTAACACATCGTTCTGATATATCTGAGAAAATGTTTGGACCCTGATGCTAACAGACTCGGTTAGAAACCGTAGCTCTCCATCTGGGTTAGCATCTCCTAGCAGAAGCTGCATAAACACCAGCTTCATCAGCCAACTCTCCCCTCCTCATCATCTCCATCACCTCTTGTGATTTCCACTTTCTCATTGATTTCAAAGGTTTGATGTAACTCATTGCTGTTTTACAGACAGAGTTAGCACTACTGGACCTAGTATATGTCAAATTCCCAGCATGCATTGCTGTGTTACTACAACATGGTAACATCCATGTGACTATTTTTTGTATTTTTTGTATAATTTTAATTCCAAGCTAACTATAATATCGGTAAAAGATTACATTTGCTCATGCAGAAAGTTGAAAAGCATCCACAAACTAAACTGTAAGTGAACATTACTTAGATTTTGTGGCATTTCACTCACAATAAAATGTAAAACTAAAAAAACAGGGTATATTGCTATGACATGCTGTCAGGCTAATTGTTAGTTTGTTTCAATAAAGTTGGTGGTATCTTTGGCATAGTTTTCTGTTTCTAGTTCAATCAAATACTAATTAAAGTAGCAGAGGCTCTGCTGAAGAATGAACAGTGGTGCCGTCTAGTGCCTGTCATCACAGCCACAGAATGGAATTGTTTTCAAGCCAACATTATCAATTTATTGAACGGAACAAACTTTAATCTAATGAACTAGTAATCATCAGTTAAATTTAGAAATAAATGTTTATTTGCTTTTATTACATTTACTGTAAACACAAAGTAATTATTCATACTGAGCAGTCAAAACTAGTTATTTAAACCAACACAGGTCCTGTTCAAATGAATAATATTCAAAGGGTCTGTGTCATGCAAAATCACTTTTAGCTTCTAATTATGTTGTGTTGCTATTCCTTTATCAAAGCCATGCACAAAGTGGTATTTTTCAGTTCAGTTTTATTTCTATAGTGCAACACATGTCATATGAAGGCACATTACAGAGACATCCAGTCAGATTAGTTGAAGTTTTCTATCTAAATAAAAACTGCAGATTGCATCATGTTCTCAGGATTTGCTCCTTCTGGATGAGAGTGTAGTCATTGACTCTTCAACAATTCCTCACACTGAACATGCATGTAGCGACAGTGGAGAGGAAAACTCCCATTTAGCAGTAAGAAACCTCCAGCAGGACCAGGCTCAGTGTGAGCGGCCATCTGCTGAGGAAGACTGAGGTTTAAGGAGGCAGAAGCAGACATGTTATACCAAGTGAAAACAAGGGGAAAGTCAGAATCAGAAATACTTTAATAATCCCAGAGGGAAATTACTTTTGTTACACTCTCCAGATATACAAACATTTTTATATCTATATATACAACAAAATGGTTTGCTAGCAGAGTATAAAACACAGATGGAGACTATTCAAGTTGGAAGTTGTAGGTTTAGCGCCCATAGAGTCTAAAAGGTACGTAGTGCTGCAGAGGGTTTAATGAAGATTCAATGGACTGTTTGGTCTGAATTTCTTCCCTGATAAGGAAAATTATATTTTTTTGTTTTTACTGAATATGAGCACATTTTATGTCAGGGTCTTAATAAATCTTTTTGAGACAAAACAAAGAAATGTGTAAGGATGCTAGCACTTTTTCACAGCCTTGTAGGTGCAGAAAGCAGTTGCATACGTGATAATTTACTGTAAAAGATTTGAATTTAAAAATAAAACCAAGATATGTGGAGAGAAAAAAAAATAGATTCTTCCAGTAGAGATATCAGCAGACATTTTTCATGTGTTCCTTCTACTATAAGGATATGAATTTAAAAAGTGTATTATTTCTATCTCTCTTCATAATATTTACTGTTATTAATCTTAATAGTTTCTGCTATTATGGATGGAAAAGTGATAGATTACACAATAAAACAAAGCTATTTCATCTGTTACTAATATTTTTATTAAATAATTTTTTAAGAAAGAAGTGAGTATTTGGTCAGTTGTAATTAATTAAAATTTTTCCCAAAGATCTTCATGTTTTATTTGTTGTCACATTATAAAAGTCTTTCCATACTGTGAATTTCTTTAACATTGTCCATCCAGTTTTTAACTGAAGGGGGTTCTTGTGATGTGATGGCATCTTTTGCTATAAAATTCCAAATCGGTAAATTTCTTTATTGTTTCCTTATATAACCAAAATATAATGTAAATTAAGTTCTGATCCTGATTAACTTCATGCACTAATATTAACTTACATTTACATTTATTACCTCTGCTTGGCAGCACAGAGAGACAGACTTTCCTGAGGGGATAATAAAGTCACCGTTTGCTTCACACATTCAGTGTCAGAAAACAGTCACGCGTTAATGCTGATCCAGGAACATCAAATAAAAACCCTTCTTTCAACACAACGGTTCCTTCCCTGCTCCTTCTGTTCCATGCTGCCACAACCAAGGCCGCCTTCCTTCCAGCTGCAGAGGGAAATCAAACCTTCTTTTGCACATTATTGAAGAACAGTCGATACATAAAGAAGTGTGTGGACTAAGAGGAGATGGAGGTGTGAGTAGTGGCGCTGCCTTTGATGTCAAACTGGTATTTAGAGGATAATGAGGCTGTTAGGAAGAGCAGAAGGAAACGCCTGCTAGTTCACACTTACACCCTAAAAAAAACACACTCAGGAACTGACAGAGGTCTGCTGCATGAAACCTGCTGAAATATGCAGGATAGGGAAATATAAAGAACCAATAACTGGGAGATATTAGTTATTTGCTGACTATGGGTTTTGAAGGTGATTTTCTTTTAGTATTGGTCAAAACCAACACTAATATGCAGGTCCTGTTTAAATGAAAAATATTCAAAGGTTCTGTATCATGCATAATCATTTTTAGCCTATTCCTTTATCATGCACAAAGTGGTATTTTTCAGTTCGGTTTTATTTCTAAAGCGCAAGACATGTCATTACAAAGACAATTCAATAAAATCACACAGTCAGATTAGTTAAAAGTTTTCTATCTAAGGAAAACCAGCTGATTGCAACGAATCATTGACTTGACAGCAATCCCTCACACTGAGCATGCTTGCAGGGACAGTGGAGAGGAAAAACTCCCATTTAGCAGGAAGAAACCTCCAGCAGAACCAGGCTTGGTGTGAGCGGCCATCTGCTGAGGAAGACTGGGGTTCAAGAAGAAAGAATCAGAGATATAAAAGGAACATAAAAGCACTGATCTATAAATGCTTTCTAGGTTAGAAAAGGTAACGGTAAACTACCTCCATAGGTGGCTCTATCTGGGAAATAAACATCTAGGCAGACGTGCTGTGAGCCAGTTTTCATGACAAAGTGATGAAAGAGAGCACATACAGTTAGTCACAGCACAAGCTGAGCCCTTAGCTATGTCTAGCGGAGAATCAGAATTAATAATAATTGAAAGTGTTGACGGCAGCTCCCCAGCTCATATTTCTCTTCAGGATACTGTCACAGCCAAACAGAACCAGACGAGATGATGCTACTATGATGCAAAAAAGCAGAGTGAACATAACTATTGGTTGAACAAACAAATACTGCAGAATAGAAATAGAATGAAGCAGAATGATGAAAAGGGGTCGCTATGTCCCCCGGCAGCCTAAGCCTATAGCAGCATAATAATATGGGTTGCTCAGGATAACCTGAGTCACTCTAGTTTTCAGAAATAAATATTTACTTGCATCTTTTTTCTACGTTTACTGTATACCCATAGTAATAATTCAGACTGAGCAGTCAAAGCTCATTATTTTGTAACTTTTCTGCTAATTGAAACATGTTGAGTTACTGTAACATACACTTAATTCAGACTTTTGAGTTAAGCTCAAATATTTCTGAATAAAATAACTTTAATAACTAACAAAAGAACAACTTAACTTTAATAAGGACGCAGTTATGCAGATTTGGACCATAAGAACCTGACTGACGTTGTTAGAAAGACAAATTGTGTTTTATCAGGTGACAACAGATGGAAGATGGTGAATTCTTGCATATTTATGGATTATTTAAGGTGCATTGTCCCCAACAAATAAATTTATATCATAATTCAATTTAACTGTTCTGTCCAGTTAACCCAATACTTGTTTCATTAATTAATTGTGTCTTATCAAATTTATTAAATTTCACTCCTATTTAAATAAAATAGGAAAAAAAATCATCAATATCACACTGGAAAAATAAAGATTCTGGAATAATTTTATACCCTTTCTAAATAAGTACTAAATATCAATTAATTATTTTTAGTTATTTGGTATATCTAAAGTATTTTTAGATACATATAAATGTGATTTACTTTGGAAAAGAGATTACTTGTATTTACTCAATATTTATTCTATTATTGGTAAATCCAAACTATTTATTTAATGGCTTTATCTTGAATCAATGTTTTTAATTAAAGTTAAAGCCCTTAAAATTGACTTGATAATATTAAGTGTTACTATGGTACCATAATTATTTTAACTATTTTTTTAAGTAGACAATGATCCAACTTTTTCGGGGTTGGATCAGCTTCCAGTGGGACAAGGATTATTTACATTTATGGATTTCATGATATATTTTGGCCTTTGTAAACCACAGGGATCTCTCCACAGTTGCTGACCAATGATCTCCAAAGGGTTCCTGGCCTTATATTAAGATTTCAACAAGAACAGCTACATCTGCATCCCTCCTTTGGATGTAATTAATTTAAAAATGGCTTCCTTGCAAGTTATATTGACGGCACACATAATGTCAGCTACTACGCCACCTACTGACTGCATTACAACAACTTTAAAAAAAAATTCACTCTGAAAAATAATTTTTTAGACAGACAGCAGTGGCGTCCAAATCAGAGGCTGAAAACACTTCGGAACCAAATGAATAGATTTTTCTTTAAATAAAAATGTTAAAATTACTATTTTTGTTTAATTGTTTTGTTGCATCTCTTAATGAACAAATCGAAAATTAAATATTTTTATCACAATGTACAAAATATTGAGTTTATAAAACATGTAAATCTTTGTAGATCCAAAATATAATAAAAGCACTTTTATAACATTTATAATATGTTTTTTAAAGACAGAACAAGATTACCTAAAAGCTGTGCAAAAAAAAAAAAATAACAGTAAATTGTAACAAAGTAAAAGTTCCTCATTGTTTATACTTTTACTCCAAATTTAAAATGAGGTAAATAATTAAGGGGTTTTATTATTTATTTTGTTACCCAAGAATTTAAATGAAAGATTTTATTTTTCTGTGAAAATTTTTACCAAAAATAAAAAGAAAAGTCCCTGCTTGCACTTGCAGGTCAAATTTACTCCATTTGAGAAGTAAATGAGGCTCATTCTGGAAAACCAGCTTTATATTTCATGGACAGTCGAAGTGCAGCTACATAAACCTTCAGTTAGTTTTAAAGAAACAATTAATAAAGCTGTTTAATGGCTCCAAAGTAAGTTAATCTCAAACTGCGTCTCCTTTTTGTAGCTAGCTTACCACCTCCCAGGGAGCAAAGCGTAAAAAGCCCTAAATGTTGATTGTCATCTTTATAAACAGGGAAATTTTCAAAATATAATAATTATTGTGACTTAAAATTTCTCTAAACTAAATCCCTGATGGCAAAATTACATATATTTCTAATTTTGATAGTTTTGTAACCTCTGTTCTGCCAATAGGACACTACTTAGTTTCCAACTTTAACATTTCATGAGGTTGGAACAAGCAGAGACAGAGAAAACTGAATTAGAAAAAAAGAAAAAAATGAAACAAAAACATGAAAATAATTAAATATATATAAAAAAAAATCTTTTTTGAGGGATAAAAAAATTATGTAAAAAAAAATCAACATTTTTCTAAAACTCATTCTGGGTTACATTTTTTTATTTCAAATTTCCACAAGTTGCTTGCAAAATTCATGGGAAAAACGTTGACTTTAAAGTATATAAAAGCTGGAGCTGGTCAGGAACTACATCTATGTTGTACAGCTTGTACAAGTTAAAAACCTGAACCTGGTGTATGATCCCGATGTTCAGAGGCAAAATCTAAAGCTGCCCATAGTGCTCATAAAGTGTTTTACAGAACAAAAAAGACTGAAATGTTGTATTTAATGTATTAGCAAACATGCAGATAAACCATGAAGATGGCCCATGTAACTGTGACACAGGTGTGTTTGTGGGCAGAGTCACTTAACGACAGTTAACATGTGCAGCGTTGAAGAGCACCGTAGAAAAACTCACAGACTGAAACCACAGAAACCTTCATTTAACAGAAGCATGTCTGCTTCTTATTCTGTCCTATTTCATCTTTCAGTGGATTCTTGTAGAAGCTAACTGTAAACATTGTTCCTGTTTTTAAAGCTTGTTTACCCTTCAAACACGTTTATCTGCTCTGGATCAGAAGGTTTTTATTTTCTAAACTCCAGCCATGCTTCAGAAAAAAAGAAAAATACATGTTTGTATGTGTGAAAATATAACATCTATAAAATATCCAATATGAAGAAGTAAATCATTTTTTTTAAATTACAATCTGAGAAGCTTATGAATAAGAAGTTTTTTAGATTTTTAATTTCTGGAATGTTTTTATTATTTTTATTTACAAACTATGTTCTTTTCTTGTAATAAAATTCCAATTCAATTCAACAATACTTTATTTATCCCAACGGGAAATTAAATGCTGTAGTAACTCATTACTGTTGATGCTGTAGGCAGGAAGGATCTCCTGTAGTGGTCTGTCTTGCACCAGATCTGGAGAAGCTTCTGACTAAAGACACTCTGTTGTTGTTTAAAAATCTTCTGAAGAGGATGCTCTCTGTTGTCAATAATCTTCTTCAGTTTATGAATAATTCTCCTTTCTCCCAGGTTCCAGAGGAGTTCCTAGCACAGAGCCGGCCTTCTTTATTAGCTTGTAAAAAGACCAAAATTCACTCCATAAAAAAAAAAAAGAAACTATCCAGAAACCAAAATACCAGTAATTCAAACGAAGTTGCACATTATTTTGTTCATTTCATAAACCAGATTCAGGATGGTCAACTGGATGTTTTACATGTAATTGATGCCTCCATCCATCCATCGCTATGATAGTTTAACCAGATTCAAAAGCTGCTCATATTGATGAACGCTGATATAACATTATCAGCTGATGGTAACATGCAGTTAGAAGTCCTCTAAAATCTGACAGTTCTAATGCAGAAAAACTAAAACTGCTCTTCCAGTTAATAATGCAATAGATTCCTTTAATCTAAAGAGCGACTAAATATTCTAATCCCAGCATAACATTTTAACCAAGAGCGCTCCATCATAGCGCTACACCCAGTGAAACAGAGACTAGACTGTTTACGAATCTGAAGGCAGGAACAGACCTGAAGCTCCTTTTATGTTACAAACAAAAGAATTAACGCACTTGTTTGCTGATTTTTTTGTTTTTTTTTATAGTTTATAACTAATTAATACAGTTGCCTAAAAGGTGCAACATTTTACAGTTTTATGTTGCAATTCTAATCACCTTCTTTTTTAAAAAAAATCTTAAACAGCTTAAGGGAGTTAGTAGCTGTAATTAAAGCCCTTAAAGGGCCAAGAACATGCTTTCAACTGCTTTTCAACAAAGTGGTTTTCACTTGATTCATGCATGTCTCTGTAAAAAGTTCTGCTGTCTGAGCAGCGAACCCTCTCTGTTGTTTCTTTCTACGTAAGAAAGATCCATCCATTTTAAACTGGGCTGTGACCTCACTGGAAACCAACGCTTACTTTCTCTGAAGAGGGAGGCGTGATGTGAGATAGATGCAAGGCGATGACTCCAGCTAAAATTTAAAGCGGCATAGTCAAAATACCAAAACACATTATGGAATAAGGTTTAATACACCAAGCATCCATCTTGATATTGTTTAGACTTTTTCCTTTTTGAGCCTAAATAGAGTCGTGGAGACTGAGAATACCACTGCTATCCGTATCCATAAGTATGTTTACTCACTCATTACCTAACTTAGCAGCTACATCCAAACGCCTCGGGAGCTTTAGCTTCCTCTTCAGTCTATTTCAATGATCGGTCTGTTTTTCCAGCTCTGTTCCAGTCTGATCCCTCTTGGAATCATTTATTTATTTATTTTCACATTAGATCTTTGACTTTTTCTCATTATTTCCACACTTCGCTGGAAGGAGCTAACTAGCTTAGCCACAGTAAGCTTCTTCCTTGTTTATGTCCTGCATACATATGCAGTATTGTACCTAAGTTATTATTGTAATTACTTATCAACAAATCCAGCAAAAATAAAGCAAAGTAACTTTCAAAGTAACTGGCATATAAACGAATAAAAAATAGACAAATAATGTGTAACCATGCAGCTTTAGTCGGCATAATTTTTCGTTTTTTCAGCACCCAGACAGGAGAGGTGGCTTTGCTTTGAACGCAAGTCTTTCCCTCTGGGTTGGAAGAAAACAATTCAATTCAATTCCATTTATTTCTATAGAGCCAATTCACAACACATGTTATATACAGTGGGGAAAATAAGTATTTAGTCAGTCACCAATTGTGCAAGTTCTCCCACTTAAAAAGATGAGAGAGG
>JAUZNJ010031264.1:0-14317 GCA_034780135.1 Jordanella pulchra | reverse complement strand
AAGCTCCGTCTGATATCAGAGATCTGATTGTTCCTTATGTTCCTAACAGAGCACTTCGCTCTCAATCTGCAGGTTTAATTGTGGTTCCTAGAATTTCTAAAGTAGAATGGGAGGCAGATCTTTCAGCTATCAGGCTCATTTCCTGTGGAACCAACTACCAGTTTTAGTCCGTGAGGCAGACATCTTGTCTATTTTAAGGCTAGGCTTAAAACATTCCTTAAAACTTTGATAAAGTTCATAGTTAGAATGGCTCAGGTTATCCTGAGTATCTCTATAGTTATGCTGCTATAGGCTTAGAGTTCTGGAGGACGTATGGAGCACTTTTAATCATTTTGCTTCATTCTATTTATATTCTTCCAGTCTGCAATATTGCTCCACCCATAACTTTGTTATGTATCCTTTTTCTCATCATATTAGCTTTATCTGGTCTGTTCCCATTTAGCCGTGACTTCATCCTGGAAAAAATATCAGCTGCTGCTGCCATCAACTTTGTTTAGAGATGTTGAAGCTTGGCCTGTTTTCAGTGTTTAGTCCTGTTTCTCTTACTGTGACTAACTGGATATGTTCTCTTTCATCCTCTGATATGGGAGCTGGCGTGGAGCTCGTCTGCCTGGCTGTGTCTTTTCTGGACAGGGTGGTCTATGTCTCTCCTAGTCATAGCTAGTGGCTCAGCTTTTACTGGGACTAACTGGATCTGCTCTCTTTCATTCTTTTGGAATGAAAACTGACAGAGCCGCCTGTGGAGATAGTTTACTGTTTACCACTTTTCTAATGTAGAAAGTGTTTATAGATCACAGCTTCTATCTTTCTTTCCTATGTCTGCTTCTGTCTCCTTGAACCCCAGTTTTCCTCGGCAGATGGCAGCTCACATCAAGCCTGGTTCTGCTGCAGGTTTCTTCCTGTTCAAAGAGAGTTTTCCTCTCCACTGTCCCTACATCCATGCTTGGTGTGAAGGACTGGTGAAGAGTCAATGTCTACTGTCTCTACCTTCTCATACAGGAGAAGCATATCCTGTAAAATAAATTACTGGATGAAATCACCTGTTTTCTATTAGTTGGAAAAGTCTTCAAGTCTTCTGAATTGTTGCTAATTAAATAAATCAAAGAACTGTATTGATCTGAGAAATACATATGCAGTTTTTACTCCCATAACTCACTGCTATTGTGCAATACCTACAGATAATACAAATGCATAACAGTTTCTCCTTGACAACGCCACATAATTGTGTTGAAATGTGCTCCTCCATCACCTCCACCCACAGCACATATGGAACAGCCATGTGGGTTTGAGAAGTGTCCAGATTCCTTGATGTGTTTGCGTTATTTATGCCATCTCCTGTGTTATGTAACTCATGCAGCATGTTACCTTTATAATTACAGTCATTATGAAACAAAGCATTCCTCACATTAGTTCCAGAGCTTTAAGGTATAAATTATCTGGAACTTTCACCTCAAGCATGTTAAGTCTAACCTCCTCCAAACCCTAGTTTTGTATAAAAATATCCCTAAACCCTTAAAATTGAAAGTGTGTCTACAGATTCACCTGTGCTTGTGGGCAGAAGGTTTAAACCCTTAAATTTAGACTCATTACTTTAGCTCAAGTGTAGAAAATATTAAACATTGCTTTGCAGAACAGCTTTGAAATTCCACCAAGCTCTCTAACCTCTCTAAAGGAAAGGGGGTTCCCATCGTTCACTGCGGTAGAACTACAATCAGCACAACTGTTCATTTAAAACTTTATACAGGGATGATTAAAAAACAAAAAAGAAAAAAACATTTTGTACCCAGAGATTTTCAGACTTGGGGTGTATTCTTTCAAGAGATCATATTCCATCCAGTGCTATGATAGACGCATACCAAGAACAGGAGATACTGCCGTGCATTTTTAAGTTATTTTATAAAAACCTTGAAGTTGAAAACTTTAAGGGTTCCACATTAATTAAAAAATAAATATAAATTAATTTGATAAAAAAATGTTGCAATAAACTTTGAGGGAAAATTAAAGTGGCCAAAACAAAGGACACAACTTTTAATATGCTGTTCACTGTGATTCCTCCTAACCCCCAAACCTCACATGGCTCTCACTACCAATGAGCAGTGTGTTTATTGCAGATATGAAATTCTTCATGCATCTCCCACCCAAACCCAAAGGCAGTGAGAAAAAGGAGTAATGCGCTGCTGCAGTGGATAAAAAAACAGAAAGTAGATTTACTCTCTAGGACGGCTAGGAGAGAAATATTTAATTTGATGGCATTTCTCCTTAACCAGCTGTATGAGGAACATCTTCTTTGCCCTTGTTAAATAAATGGTTTAAAAATGTAAATTCACATTTCCTTCTGTGGCTGACATCCAAGGTCTAAACATCCATGGATGAGGTGTTTCCAGCAGCAGGGCCTGAAGGGCAGTGAGGAGAGAGTGCTGAAAATGTTAAAGACAATGGTCAAACCAACACTTTACCTGTCACCTCTTCTACATCCTAAACAAGGAATAAAGTAAATATTTAGCTCTTTAGCAAAGCCTGTTCAACTTTGGTTTTGGACCTTCATTCTTTGGACAGTATGTTAGACACATCATCACAAAACCTGGAATCGTACATTCTATGTATATAAAAGTCAAATAGGGGGCAGATCTTTCAGCTATCAGGCTCCTCTCCCGTGGAACGAGCTACCAGTTTTAGTCCGTGAGGCAGACAGCCTGTCTACTTTAAGGCTAGGCTTCAAACGTTCAGGTTATCCTGAACTATCTCTATAGTTCTGCTGCTATAGGACTATACTTCTGGAGGACATAGGGACCACTTTTCATCATTCAATCTGCTTCATTCGATCCCCATTCTCCCATTCTGCAGTATCTGTTAGTGCAACCTCTAACTTTATGCTCTCTGTGCTTTTTCTCATCATAGTAGCTTCATCTTGTCTATTCTTTGGCTGTGGCTCCATCCTGGAAAGAATATCAGCTACTCCTGCTACTCAGCTGGGAGCTGGCCTGGAGCTCGTCTGCCTGGCTGTTTCTTCCTGGTCGTGGCCGCCTGGGAGCTGGCTGACAATTGCTTTTTATATATCTCTGTCTCTTTTGGTGTGCTTGCTTCGGTCTCCTTTCACCTCAGTCTTCCTCAGCAGATGGCTGCTCACACTGAGCCTGCTTCTGATGGAAGTTTCTTCCTGTTAAAAGACTTTCTACTGTTGCTGCATGCATGCTTGGTGTGAGGGATTGCTGTTGAGTCAATGAGTCGATGCAATCAGCTGGTTTTCCTTAGATAGAAAACTTATAATCTATCTGCATTGCCTCTGTAAAGTACCTTGAAATTACTTGACGATGTATAGTTAAACTAAATTGAAATTACAGTACAATCTAGTATGGTAGAGTACTGTGTAGTATGGTATGATATGATACGGTATGGTCCTGTATGGTACAGTAAGGTATGACACGGTGTGGTACGGTGTGGTACGGTGTGGCCCAGTGTTGATGGACTTTTGCTAAAGCCCCTCTTCTGCAGCCCTTCCCCCCAGCTGACTCTACAGGACACCTCCCACAGAGGTGTGCTCTGCTGCACTCCCCTACTGTATGAAGGCACATAAGGCCAAGAAGCACATAGTTCTGCCTCTTTGGTGATTCTGTTCTGTGAGAGAGAGTCCCATTTAATGGACCAACATGGACCTCCACCTCATGGACTTGAAGCTAAGTCATGATGGGAGACATTTCAGAAATGAACTGCTGCAAACAGACGGTTTGTAACATCTCTTTTGAGTTCCAGGAAACCTGGTGTTTTGGAGAGTTGATCAAGAGCTTCCCTTGATGCTAGGCACAATGGAACAAAGGAACCCCCCCGTGGGTCTGCTATGCTGACTGCAAACTGCAGAAGAATACAAGCTTCTAAAATACATCTGGAGAAGTAACAGGTCAGGCACAAGGAGATAGGAACAGATATTCTAACTAAAACAAAGGCTTTTTGATGATTTTCATCATTTCATGTGTTTACTGTTGAGTAAAGACAAAGCTAACAAGAAGGACTGCATAGTGAACCAGGCTACAGTGACATGTTTTGAGCTGTTATAATGTTTAAACAAAGTTTATTTCACTGAGGGACGCTGATATAACGTCAATGTTTAATGTGTTCTGACATTTGCTCATTACATTGTGATTACCAAATTATGACCAAAAGTCATTTAATAGAATCCTCATTTCTGCCAACTGCTAACTCATTCAAAGAAGATTAAGAATCAATCGACTAAAGGTTAGTGATGTCTGATTAAGCAAGCCATTTGGTAAAACATCATTTGGCAGAATAATGTTTTATTCACCTCTTGGATTTGCATTGTGAATTGGTAATAAAACATTCCAATTGCTCTTAATTAGACATAAGCAAATTTGATCATATTCCAAATTCTTTAAGATAAACTTTGGTTCTCAAAAACAAAATCCATGCTAAAACTGTGATATCATTGCATCAATTCATTGATTATGGTTTTCTACCATATTTTCTTATTCTTTGTACATAATACCTTAGTTTTAGTTGAGTCTCACTAGTTTTTATTCACGAGTTTTAAACTGAAATATGTTTGACTTGGAGCTGAATGTTTTTTGTTAATAAACTCGTATATTTTGAACGGAAGTCATGGTGAATTTATTCTATATATGTGCAGAATTATCTGCTGGACCTTGATTTGAGCTCGATTCAAACTTTCAGTTATTGTTCTAACTCACAGTCTGTAGGGTGTGCTCATAAACAATATATGACAGTCTAAGTAATAATTGAGTAAATAACATATTTTCCACCCCTACTGGGGTGGATAATAAAGGTATTAAAACTCCAAACATTATAATAGCATCCCCTGGGTGAGCGGGAAGTGATCATAATAAATATTTTAAGGTATCACAACAGTATGGTACCTTATGGTACAGTAATGCATTGTATGGTTTGGTATGATAAGGTCTAGGATGGTATTGTATGGTATGGGATGGTATGATTTAGAATACTATAGTACATTTTAGCAAGGCAAGTTTATTTCTATATCAAATTTCAGTAGCAAGACATGTTAAAGTGTTTTAAATAATATGAAATTCCATTGGCATAAATGTAATCAAAAATTTATTGCAAGAAAAATATTAAAATGCCTATAATAATGAATAACAAAATGATCAACCGTAATATGAAAGAAAGTTGGAAACCACACTTAAGCGAGAAATGTTTAGATGTCTCAGTCAAAGGAGCACAATAAACGACTTTTTGTGTTATCAAGTATTAAAGCAACTGAGTCTTTAAGCTTGTTTACAGTTTTACAGTTTACTCCACTTACACTGTAACAGTTTATTCCAGAGTACACCTTAGTCAGTTAACCTGAGAGGTCTGGCTGTTGATCCCCTGCTAACCAGTCTGTAAACCATTCAGTGATTTCTTGAATAATAGAAGGATTTTAAAGTCTATTTTCTAAGATACTGGGAGGCAGTGGAATGACTTTAGAATTGGTTTAATATTCTCTACCTTCATAGTTTTAGTGAATTAAACTTTTTTCCATCCATGCGTTGGCGGCTTTTCTGTATTTACCCAGAGCAGGAATGGGTTCATAGTCACCATCTGACATGATGATGTACAGCCGGGTGCTGTCTGAATCGCTATGGTAACTGATGTTGTTAATTGAGATCTGTGTTAGGGGTAACACAGAGATACTGAAGAGGAGAGGCCCTAAAATGGACCCTAGGGGAACGCCACGTCTTTTTTAGTAGGATTTAAACCAGTCCAGTTCTGGACCGGAAAGGCTGGCCCAGTTTTCCGGACACTTTAATAAAACTATGAACAGTTTCAAACGCTGCACTGAGATCCAATTATATGTGATGAAAGACAAAAAAAGAAAAGCTAAATCTGATTTTAGGTATAATTAATAACTGACCTTTTAGGATTCCAGAAAAAACAGCAGGACAATCTTTTGAGAAAAAACTGTTCATTTTCAACTAATCTCAGCTGGAACTTTGGAACAGAAGTGAAATCCCAAAGGACTCACTCAAAGGTGCAATGGTATGAGGGGCATGATTTGCTGTAAGACTAATTTTTTTAAACTTATGAGCCAGAAATATTTCTCATATTCCCCTTGAACGCTGCCCCATTTTAGCATTTTTTAAATGTCCATTTACATTAAGTGGTCGTTTGTGCCAAAAGCACGTAAAGTGCAGATGGAAGGAGACCGCAAGAAAAAAAAAGATCTTGCAATGCTGCAAAAGGCTGATGGGAACATATCAGCATTTCTCTTATCAGAACATTTGGAAAAATCTGATGACACACAAGGGCAGTGAGTCATTGCTGAATGCTGACCAAAGATCTACAACAACCAAAAACTGAGTGAAAGTGTTTCCTAAACTCTCCAAATGGCTCAGATGTTCCTACATCTAGTTATTGCAACTTGACTTACAGTGGTAGCTGCAGCTTGTGAGCCTCCACAAGGCTGCATGTCTCTCAGGATAAGAAAATTAACCTCAGATTCAAACTTTCCCAGAGAGGAGAGAAACTGATAATGATGACAGATGCCAGGTTCCCTTGGTCCTTTGGGAGGGAAGCTTGAAAGAAAAGTGTGGTGTTCTGGGACTCACTGCTGATTTAGTGGTGGGAAGAGATGTGAGTGGGGGTGTATTTAGATGGAAAGGAAGGAGGTGAGGATGGTGGTGTGGAGATGAAAAAGATCTTTGTCAGATTGTATCACTCCCCAAAGGAGCAACGTCGCGCCCCTTAGCTCCTGATCCAGCGCTGCTGGTGACATTTGTTCATACAGCTATGACTAAAGAGCAGGACACAGGACCCTGTGTGCACACCAATCATCTGCCTGGCCCATCTCTGCCACAGAGCTGAAATGAGAAAGTCATTCTGCACCGTGGCTCTTTCTCTGCACGTCACCCCATGGAAAAAGATTGATGCTCTTCCTTTTTTCGTTTCTATTCAGAACCTGACTCGTTGCAGCAGGATTAGCTGATATAAAACGCTGATGAAGTTCAGACAGCTCAACTGGGCACAAAGATACATCTTCATTATGCCTCTAAAGTGCTCCTAAAACATTATCATTAGTCTTGAGAGAGCTGGATGGCAAGCTGTGGTCCAGACTGGGGCTGCCATGGAAAGGCGTGTCATTTTAAAGCAGAGAGTGGCAGCCTATGTCAGGTTTCTAACTGCTTCCATACAGCCAGAGGTTAGCAGAGATGGTGGCTGCACTCCAATGTATTTTATGACATGAAAGCATTACCACTTTTGTGACACATTTTATTTGACACTTGGCTCAGGGAGTTATACCCTTTTATTTCAATTTAAGAGCATCCCAACATCTCAAGGTCCTTCATTTGGAAAGTCTCCTCCAGCACAGTCAACCATGACCCTAATTTTCCCTGATTACTGTCAGCCATCTACCCCGGTCTACTACATCAGATCAAAACCTTGTGCTTCTCCTTCTATGTCTTCATAGTTTATACTAAAAATAATGCCAAAGTTGTTATTTGATAGCTGACACATATTTTACAGTCAAACTGGAGCCTCCTATTATCTGTAGCAATCAGTAGGAGCTCTACACAGTTGCCCAGCAGTTCTCTATACACGGCCCTTCTTTTTGCTGCAGCTAAGGGCCAGTCAAGGGTGATGTACATGCCTAAAGCATGGTAGCCTTTTACTTATAGGTCTGCTAGCAAAGCTGAAAGCCTTCAGGTATCGATGCTGTGTAGAAATTTCTTATCATTGGTAAATATCACTAAATTAGATGTATCTTGGGTCTGCTGTGTTTGGTAGCAGCAGTGTGAGAGCAACAAAGGCCTTCTGTGCATCTCCCATATGGCACATTGTTTGACAAACAGGTTGCATGTTGTCATCTCCAGGCACAGCGCTGAGAGTCCCAGTCTGCGCTCTACATGCTCAACACTTCAAAGCAGTAACACATTTTAAGGCAAGAATTAGATTTCTGCAGCTCAGGAACCAAACATTTCTCTCCCTAAAAGACCTGAAGCAAAAAAAACATCCAAAAATCACTGAAGTATTGAGCATTACTACATGTAGGGAAACATATCTGAAGCTAGATGTAATTATGATGATTGGTGGATGATTTGCCAAACTGCAAGGTTTATTATCTAAGCTAGAAATGTGTGTACAAATCAACAGCCGGTCTGTCAGTTAAAGGATCCAACCATGGGGGGATGTCAGCAGAAATATCTCTTCTACAGGACGGCCTCTTTTCATGCCGGCTCCAAAAGCTAAATTGGAAAAATGTTTGATTTTCAAACACGCTTTTCAGGTAAAGGCACAACAAGCCTGAATAACCACCGTGATAATTGGGAAGCTTTCAATATCTTGGAAAAAGTGTGTCAAACAAAATATTAATAAGCTTTTTAACGGTAGAAAAGGGAAAATGTGCCTGAATGATTTTAAACTTACTAACTTTGCCATAGTTAGCCTCCAGGCTGCAAGTATCAGAAGAAACATTAAATAATGTTTGTTTTTTTTGTTTCATCCATTACTTGGATCATTAATGATTTCAGCTACAGACAGTAAACAGTTTGAATTTGTTTTGCCAGAGTTGGGAGGCTCTGTGTGAGCGGGATCATTCTCCACTTCAGGGGTTCATATCAGGGGAAAACCAGCCCATAAGGTTTCGACCTTTAATTTAACGTCTGTTAAACAGACGAAGGAACAAACCCAAACATGTGGGGTCTTTGACGAATCTAAAGCAGTAAAGTTATCAGTAATAACCTCACTTACTGCACCACTGAAGGAACTAGTTACTAGGCAGGGTAACTACGTATGTAGTTACAGTTTAAGAGTTTAAATGGTGCTGAATTTGGACAACATTCCTGTTTTTGAAGCTAGAGTTAATTTATCAAATGTAAAATGTTTTCAATTAATTTACTGATCCAATGATGAAATAGACTAAAGATCTTGAAATATTTTCCAGTGATCTACAGCATTTGGTTGTCATTGTGTTTGAATTGATAAGTGAAACTCAATATATTTATATAGATATAATTATCATTATGTTCTATGATTATGATAAGACAAAGTGAGGTAGAATCAGAGGAGAGATGCAGCAGTCTTCATAATGCCCTTCACTCCCATAACCCACCTATCTACGTACGAGCTGTGGGTGATTATAGCCCCAGTGGAAAACCCCGCCAAGGCGGGCATGACTAGAAAGCTTCAGATCTGTGGTAGGAATCCCTTACTTCAATCTGAAGCAGAGCTTCCTCTCTCTGACGAAGCACCTCCACATCCTCCTCACTGATCTCAGACAGGAAGGCCTGAGCTTCTTCTTCAGGGCTGGCAGTGTCTCCAAACAGTGGGTCCTCCTGGTTCTGGTCACTGGACGGACTCTGAGGAGGAAGAATTCAATGACAAATCACAAAAACCATCAGAGCAGCGCTGCGCCATTAAAGTCGACATATGTGGAGTTCTTCAGTATTCTGATTGCTTCATATTTGCAGCGACCTAAGGAAAGGCTCAGTATCAGACTAATGGGTTAGTAATTGTTCCTAAGACATAAATGCAGCGTTTTTTTCTTTTCAATTAGTTTAAAACTGACCTTATCTTGTAATGAAATTAGGACAGATTAAGGTCCTATTTTACTTCTCTTTCAGATGGTTTCATTTAAAGGACTCATTTTAATAGAAATTGCTCCAAAATAAATAAAGAGCCTTTTTAACGGTAAGTTTGAAGATTCAAACCACAGATGTTCTGTTTAGTTGGTTTTCAGAGCAGTTGGATGTTTATTCTACAGAATCTCTGAAAAGCAAGTAAGAAAAAAAAGTTAAGAAAGGTTCAAAGTTTTTTGTTTTGTTTTTTGTTTCCTCCCTGAAAAGGGAGGTGAAAAAATTGAGATGCTAATTTTTCAAAGTCTTTGTTATACTTGGTTTCGCCACTAGAGGCAACTGAATATTTTGTTTAGAAAATACAGTTTTGACAGATGTGGTCCAGGATCAACACTGAAATTAATTCTTTATTGCTCATAAATACTCATAACACGACAAATACATCCTGTTTCGACCTTCATTGAACCTTATTTTAATTTGCAAAAAATCTAGTTTATAATTTGGGGGATTGATTCCTGGACCCATTTGAAGAATACAGTGAAGGTCTGTAGTTTTACTTCATTGGAAACAGGTAATAGAAAAATAAAGACTTAAAAGACAAAAATTAGCCATTCATTTTTCCTTTGACTTGCCTTTCAGTGCTTCTGTATTTTTCACATGTGGACACACACGGTCCTCCTCTAACAACCTGATGGTGAACTTTTTATCTTTGAACTGATATCAGTGCCTAACCTGGATCCCCAAGACTCAGATCTATTAATCTGCAAATAACATTCAGCCTGATGCAGCCTGGAAGGAAAGGAAGGTCGGTTTAAGGAAACATGGCGGACATTTTACTGTGATCTAAAAACTAAGAAATAATGATAAAAGAAAAATAACAGGACAATTTTTTTTGCTTAATTTCAATTCAATTCAGTTTATTTCTATAGTAGCAATTCACACCAGACGTCATCTCAAGGCTCTTAACAGAGAAAATTCAACCATTCAGTCAGATTGGTTCAGAGTTTTCTATCTAATTAGATAGGTGGGTTGCATCATTTCTTAGTGAGGATACACTTTACAACATTAACAAAGGCCAGTGTTTGTTTTGGGTCGGTCCATAGGGCTGCGGGAGCTTGGCAACTGCAGCCAGGAGCCATAAAACATGAAAGAACAGAACACAGAGCAGGAGCCATAGTTAGAAAAAAGGTTTCTTTGCATTGCTAATATGTCTCTCTTTTGTGAGGTTGACTGCACAGCTACTTTGTGGTTGAGGGGCCAGGATGTGTCAGAGCGTAGGGACCAACCTGGGCTGACTCACAGTGCTGTGTCTGCTGGCCAGCGTGACTCACAACTCTGCTAATTCTGCAACTGTGCATTCACTCCTCCACAAAACTGCAGACCGCAGAGGAATGCATTAGTTTAGCAAACAGATGAGGGAAAAAAGACGTCCAGGACGGCCGTGCTGACACCTCAGTCCACAAGTTTACAAGCTGCTGACAAGTTCAAACAACTCTGAGTTTCTTCTTATTGATTTCTGGTCATTTATGATCATTATTTAAAGAAAACTGTGGTAAACACTCAAAACCTTTTGTCCACGAAATGCCTCCAGATGCATCTGAGATCCAAAATATTTTTTATTATCTTTTTTCTTGACCCACATTCGAGGAAAAATTTGTCTTTCTTTGTTGCATAAAATGCTGTTTGACCAACTAGTTCCTCCACAGTACACCCACTGATTAGTGAACTCGGTGGGACACAGAAATGTAATTTACCATTCAGCCTCCACCCCCGAAGGCCTCTCTGTCTGATTCTTGCAGACCTTGATTATGTGCCTTTAGAGGGGAATAAAATGATAATTTATGTGACTTTCCTCTCTATAAAACAGATGGATTTTTAGAGGCTCTATGTGGAAACAAATGTTCCTCATTAAACTGCTTCTGCAACTTCAGTTCGATCTCCAGTTGATTCCCCCTCAGTTAGGAGTACAGGAGGTGTAAAAGTAAACGTCCTTGAGTAACTCAGAGCCTTTTCACTGATTATTGCTTCAACAAGACATGAAAATGATCCAGAGCCTGAATAGAGAGGTGATGGGATGTCTTCTGCAGCAGTAACACCTGTAAACAATAAGACAGTTCTCAGAAAGTCTCTGTATGAAGATGGTTTGGGGGGGTTATTAGTGAGGATCACCATCGCTGCCGAAGCTCAGAACATGTTTACACAACGGTCCTGCTGTTCATCCACTGACCCTGGTTCTGCCACAGGAACATCGGGACAAATGTCGCTACGATTATCTTACTGTGTGAACATGTCCACAGCGTGCCCAATTAGTGCTCTCCTTCCCTGGTCTGATGTGACTCGTTAGTGCTACATGGTCTGAGGCTGATATCTGAGGATCTGAGGAGGAATCCTGAGGAGCTCTGCAGAGCTTCATGTCCAGCAGGGTTAGACGGAAACTAACGCTGGCAACACCAATTATCGACACGTGACTTCCTCTAGGAGCTGGATGCAGTTTTCTAACCAGTGATTTATGCAGCAATAGTCAGATGTTGGGAAACCAACAAGCTCCCACTGGTTTTACGAGCTGTTTACTGACTGCTTCCAACGCGGCTTATGTCGTCCCATAAGGAGATACAACAGAAATTTCCTCTGAAAGTGAGCGGTGCACTCACTTAGAGTTTCTTTGCTTTACATGGGTCACCCTGACCTGATATGGACGCCTGAAAGCAGACAGGTGGAGGGCGGGACGTCATGACGGCTGGAGTCCAGCAGAAAAAAACAGCAAACTGAGAAAAACATTTTTAGTTCAGTATCAGACAATGAGGGCTCTTTTTTTCACTTCCTTTCTTTAACTTCCAGAGCTGAGCTGTTCACAGAACGAGGATGAAACGGTTCTTTGCCACCTTGAACAATGAGGAAAACATGAGAGGATCTCTGTGACCCAAAGGGCGTCTCCTCTCATCATGCTGCTCTCACATGAATGACGCTGAAACAACGGCAGCATCAGCTCACCTTCTTCCTGTCTTTCTGTGCTGGGGGGAGTAAGGCCCTCGAACGCTCGGCAATTTTCTGTAATAGAACCAAACGAACAGAATCGGTCAAGAAGACCATTCTTCTTTTATTTTTATGTTCTATCCCTGCTTCCATATGCATGAAGCAGAATAACAGATATTTGGTCAATAATCATCATATATGTGTTGCTAGTAGTCAGCCTTGTATTCCAGATACCTTCTGAAGATCTCCGTAACGCTGCACAGAATCAGAGAGTTCGGTCTTCAGTCTGGTCAGGCGAAGACGATCCTGCTGTGCAACAAAACAAGATTATCTTATATTAGCACAAATATTGTATAATCTGTTGTTTATTGCTCTAAATGAAAGCCCAGGAGGAAGGAAGAGCAGCATGAAATACCCGTGAAGAGCCGACGATTATATCTGAGAGCTGTTTGATGAGCTGACTGGTGCTGGTGATGACTTTGTTGGTTTGCTGCTGAGTAGAGTGTCTGTGGCAGAGATACAGACAGAAAGAGCTGGATTACATGAGAAACGTTATTCTCAACATTCATGATCTACCGGTCACTTTATTAGGTACAGAGCAGGAAGGCTGTCCTGCAGGTTTAAGAGGTTTCTCTGCTTCAGCAATGATTCCAGTTCAGCAAATGCCTGTTAATCAGCTCATAATGGAAACCAGCTGGAAAGCAGGAAAAGCAGGAAAACCTGCAAACTTTGGGCAAGCCTGGCACAGAGGTTTAACTCAATGATACCACAAAGCATAAACCAGTCGATCCTTTTTCTGAAACTCCAGACGAGCTTCAGAGCATAGGTTCACTAACAAACAAGTTTTCATTCAAAATCTTCTGATCCTGTCGGATTTATTAAAGAGGATTTTCTGGTGTGTCACTAAAGTATAAAATAGTTGAGTTGTTGTTAAAACGAGGCTTCATGTGATCATCCCGATCTGGATGTTCTGTGTCAAGAAGTTTTAAGGATCAATAGAAACTTCTTCTACAGCAAAGTAGACAAACATATTTTACTGACAACAGCCCGAGATCAGTTCAAATACTTCTTTTTTCGTTTTTCATATGCTTACCAATTAATCCATCTAAAGTCAGTAAAACTGTCCTCTGCTTTGTGTTGCTGTACTGTTTTCTTTTGAAGGTGTGACAGAAGCTGCACTGGATGAATGTTCTGTGAGTTTGGCAGCTCAACAGTTTGTCCAGTAGTTCCAGATGAGTTTGCATCAAGCTTAAGACTGGTGGGGTCCAACGAGCCGACTAAAGTCAGGCTCCGGTCGGTCGGCTCCACACAGCTTCGAGCTTTCTGAGGCAGAAGTGTCTGGAGATCACCCCAGTCACATGACCACTGCGGGCGAGACTTCGTTCCATCACACTTCATGTCGAGCTTCACAATAAATGTAAATAATCTGGGTGTTTCAGTCTAACTAAAGTATTAAGTTACATCAAAACCGCGGCTCATACCGCAGGTTTTTACAATTTACATTTTTCTTTGAAGACAGGGGAAGAAATTTAACTTTTAGGTCTAGTTTAGCACTGATTCAGAATAGTTCGCTACATGCAGATATAGATCTAAAATAGACAGACATACAGGGGTTGGACAATGGAACTGAAACAGCCCTCATTTTAGTGTGGGAGGTTTCATGGCTAAATTGAACCAGCCTGGTGGCCAATCTTCATTAATTGCACGTTGAACCAATAAGAGCAGAGTGTGAAGGTCCAATTAGCAGGTAAGAGCAAAGTTTGGCTCAAAATATTGCAATGCACACAACATTATGGGTGACA